>PVIC010007388.1:0-51135 GCA_004025085.1 Thryonomys swinderianus | reverse complement strand
CTCACTATGTAGCCCAGGCAAGCCTGGAACTCAGCAATCCTCCTGTCTCTGCCTCCCGAGTGCTGGGATTATAGGCGTGAGCCACCACACCCGGCATTATATGTGGTTACCGGGGATCGAACTCAGGACCTTGCGCTTGCGAGGCAGGCGCCGGAACCACTGAGCCAACCCTCCGGCCCTGCACGAAGCTCAATTTTATCTCACTTGATTACCAATAGAAATCAGTGGCTTGCACTGGTCAACACCTTTGCTGGTTGCATTGGAACTGGTCATCCTCAGGTACCACTTTCTATCTCTCTTCTGTCTTTTAGGTTTTTTTCCCAGGCCTGTGTGCTACACTGAACAGGAGCCCCAGTACCATTCATTAAACTTTCCTAATATATCTGGAATCCTTTTGCACATTTCCATACTCAGTGTTTTTCCTCACTTCTGATTGTCATTTTCTCCCCGAATTGCATTGGTTTCAATTAAAAGACATTTATTGAAAATAACATGCTCATTGTATAATAAGTACTACCTCAAATTTCCTCAGTGTGTTTAGTGAAAGAAATAAGCCCAACAGAAAACAATTTGTGGTAGCTGCTTCCTGCTTTCCAAGGACAGTTATCGCCAGTCTAGATGCACTAGAAAGATACTGCTGGACATAGTTGGGGAACCATAGACTAAAGGCTAAACCTGGCCTCTAACATATTTTTGAAAATAAACCTTTACTGAAACATAGCTACATTCACCAATCTCATGGATGTCTAGACCCTGTCTAGAACTATTTTTAATAGTACTATGGTAAAGTTCCCTTGTGGTAATGACCATGTGGCTTGCAAATTTTTATTTTTTTATTATTATATATTTGTAATAATGATTGGACTCATTGTGTGTTTAACTACTAAATGCACAAGACACATCTTAACTCTCCATATATCCTCTCACTCCAATCTCTATGCCCTGATTCCTTTCACAATTGCAAAATACCCATTTCCCTATTCCTATCTATCTTTTATTTTAGTCTTTAATTTATTTACATTTTGCATTTCTCATATAAGAGAAACCATGAAATATTTAAGCTTGTGTGTCTGACTTACTTCAGTTAATGTTGTGTTCCCAAGTTGCATCCATTTACCTACAAACATCTTGAGTTTATCTTTCTTGAAGGCAGAGTAGTATTCCATTGTGTATAAATGCCACATTTTCTTTCTTTATCCATTTGACTGTTGATGGTAGTTTATGCTGCTTCCAAGGTTTAGCTATTATGAGTTGTGGTATGATATATATGGGTATGCACAAATAACTGTAATGTGATGTTATTAACTCTTTCAGGAAGATACACAGAAATAGGAATAGCTGGGTTGATGAAATTTCTTTTTCAAGATTTTGAGAAATCCCCATACTGATGTCCACATTGGTTGTACTACTTTCCATTCCTGTGAATAGTATAGAAGGTCTTCTTTATCCCTTACATGCTCACAAAATTTCAAATTATCAATATCTTTCTCTTTATAACAAAGAGTGGTAGCCCCTGTTTAAAACACTTAAGACTTCATGGTTCAGAAATCCAGTTGAGAAGCAATGCCAGAAAAGATATAAAGAGAATATAAGAAAACAAACTGAAAAAAAACAGAAAAAAGAAAATAAATAATTATCCAAATCAAAGATAGCACCACAAAATTTAATATATCTCTTAAAAAAGTCTTTTCATATACTTTTGCTAATTGTACAATAAGTACACTCTCAAACTTTCTCAGTGTGTTTAGTGAAAGAAATATATTATATATCATATATAATATTAATGTAACATCAATCTCATTGGAATAATAGTTTTAATCAAATTTTAAATAATTATTAGCTCTTATCAAATTAGTAACCTTTTCATTATAGTAATTATCAAATCATGTATTTTATAACTATGTTACCAGACATCTCCCAATTACAATTGCTGGATCATTTTCTATCATATAGAATTTAACAATTCTACTAATGTTGGACACTGATGTCATCTCTGTATTTTTATTAAGCTAGAAAAATTTTGTTAAAACATTTACCTCAGAAACATTTATCAAATTTTCTACAAACTATTTAATGAAAAACAACGTGATATCTTGAATTAGAATCCAGAATCAAAAACAACAAAGTGGAAAATTTGGTGACTTACAGGAATTTCCTATAATATGAAACATGTAAATCTAAAATTATACAAGGATACAAAATTTAAAATGAAAAAAATTACTTAATTGAATCTGTCAATCCTTCAAAGGAATTTTATTGAAGTTGAACTTACATACATGCAAGTGTTTTTTTGAAAAATTTTCATACTCATAGAAACAGCACCCAAATCAAAAAACAGAACATTTATTATACTACCCCCATCATTCCCTACTAGTCCTGATGACCTGCTAATGTTAACATTATCCTGATATTTAAAAGAAAAGTCTGCTTTTGTCAGCTTTTGTCGTTTATACAATGGAATCATGTTGTAAGGGCATTTTTTCATCTGGCATCTTCTGCTCTATGTATCATTTGTGAGATTTGCCAATGTTATTACATGTAGTTACAGTGCATTCATTTTAATTGCAGCATCGGGGTCCATTATATAAATCTAACACAATATATTTTTTGAGTCAATATTTAAAGATATTTGAGTAACAGATATTTGGGAGCTACTGTGGAAAATGCAGCATGAAAATTCACTTAAAATGATTTTTCATTACAAGATGTACATATTTTATAGGGAATATATCTATAACTTGTGGTTCTGGGTCTGGAAAGTACACATTTGTTTGGTTTTCATGACTATATTTAGTGGATGCTGAATAAAAGGTGTCTAAAGTGTTTGTACCAATTCATATTCCAACCAGCAGCGTGCAAGAATTTTAATTATTATATATCATCCTTTTATAGCAAGATATCATTCATTTTAGTCATTATGGTGAATGTGTAGTAGTGAATGTGAAGTTTTAATTTGTATGTACTGGTTGACTAGTAAAGTCATTTACATTTTCAGAAATTATTCACCTTTGTAATCATTTTTATGAAGTATCTGATCATATCATTTTTAGATTTTTTCTATTCTGTTGTTGGGTTTGTATTGATCTATAGGCATTCTTTATATATGCTAGATACCAGTTCTTCCTCTTTTTTTTTTTTTGTTGTTGTTTGTTTGCAACAGGGTCTCGCTTTATAGTTCAGGCTGGCCCTGAGCTCACTATGTAGCCCAGGCAAGCCTGGAACTCAGCAATCCTCCAGCCTCCTGAGTGCTGGTATGACAGGTGTGAGCCACCATGCCCAGCACTGTGGTATGTGGTATTGATAGCTGGTGGGCATGAGTCACCACGCCCAGCATTGTATGTGATTACTGGGATCAAACTCAGGACCTTGTGCTTGCAAGGCAGGCGCCGGAACCACTGAGCTAAATCTCAGGCCCTAGCTCTTCCTCTTTTATATTATAAATATTTTTTCTTGTGGCTTGTCTTTTCACACAGCTATCAGTGTTTTTGTTTAATGATCTATTGCCTCTTAGTTAGTTATTCTTATACTGAAGTTATGAGTTTGGATTTTATTTTCAAAAGTGAGAAATATATGCCTGTTTGAAGGGGAAACCGTCCACATGTTTGAGGTTCAATGGAGTAGACTTAATAATGAGCTTCCAAAGGCATCTAGATAATAATCCTAGAAATTTACTTCATGTGGAAAACTGGGGCTTTACAGATGTGAGTAATTATATTGCAATGGAAAGATTATCTTGAATTATGAATGAGCTCAAAATCTTTACAAGAATTCTTGTAAGAGAGAGGCAGGGGCTGGAGATTTAGCTCAGTGTTTACAGTATCTGCCTAGCAAGCACAAGGTCCTGAGTTCGATCCCTGGTAACTACATGCAACAATACCAAGCATGGTGACACACACCCACCAGCAATCAGTACCACACACCACAGTGCCGGGTATGGTGGCTCACTCCTGTAATCCTAGCATTTGGGAGGCAAAGGCAGGAGGATCGTTGAGTTTGAGTCTTGCCTGGGTTATATAGTGAACTCAGGGCAGCCTGAACTGCAAAGCGAAACCCTGTCTCAAGAAGAGAGAGAGACAGAGAGAGAGAGACAGAGAGAGAGAGAGAGAGATACAGTAAAAGAAGACAATGTAACCACAAAAGCAAATATTGGAATGATCCCATTAGCTGAAGAATGAAGAAATCCACTAGAAGCTGGGAGACGCAAGGAGTGGATACTTCCCTGGAGTCTGCAGAAAAGCTTACAGCCTTGTCAACACTGATTCTAGCTCAGGGAGCTCCATTCTGGACTTGTGTCCTCCAAAACTATTAATAATAAATTCTTTTCCATTACTAAGTCTATGGTGATAACCTGTTTCAGTAACAGGAAAACTGATCTTCACTCTCAGGTCTCCAGTTCTGTCCAGTGGAGCCAATGATGTTCCACAGGGTTTCTTTCCTCCTGCTAGCAGCTCTCCTTGTGGAACAAATCCATCACTTGATCCTAGGATCAGTGAATTTCCCAAGGAATAGCCATGGAACTCACTTTGCTCTACAGAACTGTAATCACTGTAACCCTGCTTGACTTGAAACCTCTCTGTCACCTATAAATATGTGCTTCTGAAGTGAATTTAGCTTTATAATTGATATAATCAGGCACCCTGACCTACCATTAACTACTTTTGCTCAGTAGCAATTTTCCACCAGTATCCTAAACACGATTGTTTTCTACTGCCCTTTTACATTCCATAAAGGAGAATTGAAGAAAATTTTCAAAATAGTAAAATACATTATTTTGCACAAAGAGGGAGCGTGGCTTTCTAAACTGAAAATTTCAAATAAATGTCCAAAAATTTTTATACAATCCTCCTTAAATAAAGTTGTGAAATTATCAAATGATGATGAATAGACATTCCTTCATATTTTTGGAGAAATAAGCATATCTTATCACAATAACAGCAGAAATACCTGTGCCAAGACTAGAAAAATAAAAGCTAATTGAAAAATCCCTTGAATTCCAAGGAAAAAATATCTTAAAGCTAGATTTTTCTACTTAGCTAGACTTACACACAAGTTCTAAGGTAGAATTGATCTATTTTCAAATATGTACTTCTCAAAAAATCTTCCCTTCCTGGGCTCTTTGTCAGAAATGTCTAGAAAACCAACTCCTCTGAGAGCACAGAATAAATCAAGAACGAAGAATGCATCAGAACCAACAGGGGGAAAATAAATGATGTTAAAGAAGAATCTATCATGACAGTGCTTTGACATGTCTAAAGAAAAAGTAGAGCAGGTAGGTACTGTTCTTTTGGGTGGATCTCCCCAGCCAAAGAAAAGACTTGACTTAATGGATTATCCAACATATTCGCCTCACTGAGAAGGATTTTTATAGCACATTTAGAAATTTAGGAAGAAAAATAGCAATAATCTCACATAAAATTATCAAATAAAAAATTAGACTGTTAAAAATTCTGAAAAAAATCCAAGTAAGTAAGAAAATTGTTCAAAACAGTCATATTAAGTGCAATGTTATAGTTCTAAATGTGAAAGTTAATTTGATAAAATGTGTTTTATATATATATATATATATAAATTATCTATAAGTTTTGTTGGAATTATAATGTTTAGTGTGTTTTCCTTATTTAATAATTTAGAAATTGTGTGAAGAAACTATAAACATCTCAATTCGGTATTAACCCCAAAAGCCCAAATTTAAAAGAGTGCAAAAGTTTACATAGACACTTGGACAGCATAGAAGTTACACAAATGGGCAGTTAAGCAATGAAATGATGCTGATAATTTGTTATGAATAAAGTAGAACCTAGAATGCTTTGAGATGTAATTTCACGTTCATTTGAAGATCTAAAATTGGAAACACTAAAAATGCCAGTGCTGGAAAAACATAAGGAGCAAATGAACCTTACACAAGTTACTAATGTAAGTGTAAGATGGTGTAATTGCTTTGGAAAGAGAGACAAATCATTATAAGGTTACACATATATTCATGTTATGAATAATTCTCTTAGGTATTTATAAAAAAGTAAAAGCAGGTATGTTTGTACAAACACTGCACAAATTTTATTTTTAGCATTATTCATATTAGTATAAAAGAAAGCCTGATGAAGCTAAAATAGTCATTAGGAGAATTAACAAGCAGGTTGTGACATATTCACACAAAATGATGTCAGTAACACTAAAGAGAAGTTATTAAAAATGAAAAGGAATAGCAGGGTCAAATGGGACCTCTAATCCTAGTTTACTGAGGAGTTTCCACACTGATCTCCACAATGGCTGAACAAGTCTGCTATCCCACCACCAGTGGAGAAGGGTTCCTTTCTCCCTGCAGCCTTGCCAACATTTGTTGCTGGTTGATTTCACAATAACAGCCATGTTTTGTGGAATGAGATGAAATCTCAGTGTTGTTTTCATCTGCCTCTCTTGAATTACCAGTGATGTGGAACATGTCTTCATATGCTTCTTGGCTGCACTGACTTCTTCCTCTGAGAAGTGTCTGTTCATTTCAGATGCCCATTTTTTAAAAGAGTTTTTTGAGACAGGGTCTTGCTTTGTAGTTCAGGCTGGCCCTGAGCTCACTATGTAGCCCAGGCAAGCCTTGAACTCAGCAATCCTCCTGCCTCTGCCTCCCGAGTGCTGCGATTACAGGAGTGAGAGAGCACGCCTGGCCTAAGAAAAGAATTTCTAAGAAAAGCATTGAATATAATAAATCTCTAAAAGTTAGTAATGAGGTTAGATGGTATTAATGAAGGAAATAGCACCTGGATCACTTAGAAGAGAACAATGCTACAAAAAGTAGACCTCTACTCCAGGGCAGGGGAACAGGGACTACAGGAGGCATCAGAAAATGAGAAGGTGATCACCCGAGAAGGCCTCCTTCGGAGATTCTTCACCATGTGTTTGCCAGTAACAGCAGGGAGCTGTCATCCTCAGGATGCTACCTTCCAAAGCACATATCCCAGAAATATATCGTGGCCCTTTCCTGTTCGCTCTGAAGGCAATTTCCAAGAATATTTCACAGACCTCCTAGAAGACTACATAAACAGCCATAGCAGGCCTGAGCTTGATCCCCGGTACTGCAAAACAGAACAAAAACAAGGACAGCAGAATCACAACATGAAATATAATACAAAAAAAGATCAATCGAACAGGGATGAATCACCAACCATAAAGATGGTCAATAGTACACAAGAGAGGAGCCATGCTCAGCTAACAGAATAAAACATATCTATCTAGCACTCAGGAGGCAGAGACAGGAGGATTGCTGAGTTCGAGGCTTGTCTGGGCTACATAGTGAGCTCAGGGCCAGCCTGAACTACAAAGCGAGACCCTGTCTCAAAAAAAAAAAAACAACAACAACAACAAAAAAAAAACATATCTATCTATACATATGAAAAGTTTCATTAAAACAATCAGAACAAGCGTCATTAATTATATTCAGGGACATACAAAATACCTAATTAGTAAAGTTGTATGAGCTGGAGAACACAGGATTTAATCACATCATTATGGTAAAAATCTAAATAAATGTTCTATGTAGCAGAATAGAAGCAGGTAAAATTCAAGTTGAAAAACTGAACATTGGGTTAGTAAATCTCCCGTTCTCATCAAAAAAAGAAAAAAGTGTAGCACAGATTGATTTTTAGCATACAAGCATATTCTTTTGAAAAATGATTATGTTAGGGAATGTTACGGCTTGTGTCTAGATGTCCCCCTCCCCGTGCCTCACACTGTCCCGGGCTGGGGTTTTCAGAGGCGGCTGGATCTAGAGTGTGTGGCGCCGGGAGGGGAGAGGTGTGAGGTCCGTGGGGACCAGGCCGGTCCCCTGACTGCTCCGGCACCGCTCTGCCTAGGGGTGAGGTGCTGCGGGGCTGCTCCCGCCCGCCCGCCGCGGACTCTCTCTCCGCTGGGACGCCCTCTGCCGAGGCCCCGCCTCGGAGCCACCCGCTGTGGGCTGAAGCCTCTACGCGCTGGAAGGCGAGTGACTCTCTCCTCCTTTAACTTTGAGGGCTGGATGTTTTGTCTCAGCAACAAGAACGGTAACTAAGTGAGGGAGTTCACATGACAGTGGAGTAATAATAAGCATTATGAAGTATAGTAATGCTCACATTCAGTCTGAGAATAAGGGGGAAAACTTCTACCAAGATAAAAATGTAAGCATATGTTTTTTACCAAATGTGATCACCTTAAGTTACAATAGCATCTTTGAAATAATATCAAGTAATAAAAGGCATGCATTAAAATTGGTTTACATCACATAGGCCTGATAATCGAGAAAAACAGTGAGCTTCCATTGAGACATCTGGTTCCCCTATGTGAAAGTTAACTGTGGTGTCAACTTGAATAAGAAACTCCTATCTGACTGGTTTAGCTCAGTTTGGGGTTTGTCTCTAGGAATGAAAACTTGCCCACAGGTGGTACCGACCAATAAGTATCCAGCTTGCAAGGAATAAAAAAGGAAAGAAGAAAAAAGTTTCAATGTGGCATCATTGGTTCAGAAAAATCCTAATATTTGCTAGTATAATAGAAATATGTCAGTTTTTGAAAGCAGTTCTACATATCTTGCATGAAGAGTTTTGTTTTGTTTTACGAAGTATTTCTTTTAAAGAGCAGTTAGCTTTTATGGCTTAGGTGGCTTTCTTTTCAATGGTCATCTGGAAAGATGCTTGATTCTTCTTTTTTTTTTTTTGAGACAGGGTCTCACTTTGTAGTTCAGGCTGCCCCTGAGCTCACTCCCGAGTGCTGGGATTACAGGCTTGAGCCACCAAGCCTGGCATTTGTGGTATGTGGCACTGATTGGTGGTGGGCGTGAGTCACCACACCCCGTATTGTTGTATGTGGTTACTGGGATCGAACCAGGGACCTTACGCTTGCAAGGCAGGTGGTGGAATCACTGAGCTAAATCTCCGGCCCCTGGAAAGATTCTTCATGTGCATGTGAAAAAGGCCTTGATGGCAAATTGCCAGAAGGAATGGTGAATGTCCATGTTTTACTTTTTCTATTTTGCTTATGAGAAACTTTAATGATCATTGTTTTCATTTTTTAAGAAGAACAGTATTCCTATCTTTACTGGCTATGAATTCTGACCAGAGAACAGGCTTCTTGTATAACCACCACACCCTTGTTGGCTGTAGGAAGGTAAGAGTAAAGATCTTCCCAACAAGGCTTTGATAATTAAAGCTGCTTTTTCATTCAAAAATAGGAATCTTTTAAAATTTCTTCTGTGACCCATTGGTTAGTCAACAGTGTGAGATGTATATAAAATGTATCAATAAAGGGCCAGAGACTTAGCTCAGTGGTTCCAGCACCTGCCTCACAAGCACAAGGCCCTGAGTTTGATCCTGGTAACCACATACAATGCTGGGAGTGGTGATTCATGCTCCCCAGCCATCAATACCACACACCACAGTGCCGGGCGTGGTGGTTCACACCTGTCATCCCAGCACTCGGAAGGCAGAGACAGGAGGATGGCTGAGTTTGAGGCTTGCTTGGGCTCCATAGTGAGCTCAGGGCCAGCCTGAACTACAAAGTGAGACCCTGTCTCAAAAAAAAAAAAAGTACCAATAAAGAATTCAGTTAAAAATAGGAATCTGTTACTGATTAGAAATGGGCTTCAGAAAATTAAAATGTTTCTTATTGGCACAAAGTCAAGCAAATAAATAATGTGAGAAATATTTAAGCTCAATATCTTATTTACTCTTTTCTGTATTATTTTGGTACATTTTTCTGTATTCTTTTTATACTTTCTCCCCAAATCTCTACAGGTTTAGGTCTTATGAGTAAGGACCTAAAATGTAAACTATTGACAGTAGAGTACATGTACATTGGAACCCACATGAACATTATCAGAAAGCATATATGCCCAATCATTAGCCACATAAATTTTGGATTTGGGGATATCTGATATTCCTGTTTTGTCAGTGAGAGCAGTTGTATGAACAAGGTCAAGTTACTTAACTTTTTTTTTTTTTCTTTCCAGTAGCAGGAATCAAATTCAGGACCTTGTGCTTGCCAGGCAGGTACAGTGCCACCAAGCTACATCCCTGGCACCCAAGTTGCTTAACTTTTTTTTTTTTGAGACAAAGTCTTGCTTTGTAGTTCAGACTGGCCCTGTGCTCACTATGTGGCTCAGGCAAGCCTCGAATTCAGCAATCCTCCTGCCTCTGCCTCCCGAGTGCTGGGATGACAGGCATGAGCCACCACGCCCAGAAAGTTGCTTAACTTTTTGATTCTAGGTTTCATCTCTTCCAGGGACAGAGATGGTTTCTTTGTTAATCAAAAAATTAGAGATGTTCTGCTTTAAGTACTGTAACTATTAAAGTCCAATACTTAGCGGTGCATATATTTAAATACCACAGACTGTAAGAAAGTAGGTAGGAAAGAATTTTAGATTTTACAAGGTGCCAAAAACTTGAATATAAAAAACATGGGAAAAGAAACAGGGATGGAGAAGTATATTGGTCTGGATAAGCTGGTCTGAGAATTTGTCACTTCAGAAATGACATTTAAGTTGCTCCAAAGGATGGTCACATGAGGTTTTCTAGGAAGAATGTATCTGAAAAATGAATAACTACAAAATCCTTGGAAAGACTGCCAGATAGGAATCATGGCTAGTGCTATACGAGCAATAGAAGTTGAGGTGCGACACCAAGTCTATTACCCAGCCAGTGAACAAACGGGGTGCATGCCTGAGGCAAACTCAAGGATTTGGACAATGATAATGGTAGTCACAGTGAAAAAACTTCCCATCTCACAAGGTAAAAGCCTACAGGTTCCTCTACAAACAAATTTTCCAGTCAAGAATATACCTTGGGTCCAGGGATTTAGCTCAGTGGTTCCAGCACCTGCCTAGCAAGCACAAGGTACCTAGTTTGATCCCAAGGCCCTGTCTCAAAAAAAAAAATACCTTGGTTTATTCTGATGCCCCTTCCCACTGTTGATGGATATGTTTTAAAAAAATACGGGCATGTAAATCCACCCATTGCTGCCCAAAGCAAATATTACACTTCTTATAGGTCATGTTCTTTGTCTCACGTGGCAGGGCCAGATACTTACACAATCCGTGCTCACACAGCACTCTGCAAATACTTTCTCTATGCTGACACATACTAACTCACTCTATGACCATGACATGCTCTAGACTAGCAGGAGGAACTCATCGCACAGGAGGTCATAACTTTAATTGCTCTACATCCCATCATACTGTTTTGTGTGAGGCAGCTTCATTTCTAGCCACATATTAAAATCAAAGATTATAAAACATATTAGACACCTTAATATGATATCAATGGTATCTTTATAAGTTGAAGTCCACATTTTACTTTAGAAATAAATGGATCAGTCAGTAGAACTAGTGTGATAGAAAGTTATAAAATTGAGGATTTTGAACAATAAACATTGCAACAATGAACTGTATACTATTAAGATAAATTTGTCAACAAGCAATATTAGGTTAACTTCAGTTATAAAAGTGACTTTTCAGATAATGTAATAATGTAATCATCATCTCCTATGGGATGCCAAAATTTGTTACTGATTCTTGAAACTATTCCATGGCCTTTTGTTACATTCAACATCATTTCATTTGTATTATGGCTCGGTAACCATTGAAATAACATCCTTGGGAATACTAGGCTACCGTGTAGAGTAGATCTAGAATTACAAAATTAGCCATTCATCTCACACATTAAATTCTTTGCAACTTCCTTTGCATGCTAAGAAATGGCATCATCATCATTGGTTGCAGTCAAAATTAGGTTCTAAACAAAAACAATAACATTATTTTTCAAAAGATAACAATTGATTCCCTCTTCATATAAAAGATGTACAGAGATCTCAAGATACAGCTTTTATGGTCGATTCACCAAATTATGGAGGTCAAAGTTGGCTGAGACTCAAGATGACCATTTTGTGTGTGTGTGTGTGTGTGTGTGTGTGTGTGTGTGTGTGTGAAAATACCATGCCTCCTTTCAAACCAAGATGAAAAATAAACATATACAAGATACAGGGACATACACACACTGAAAGTGTTTTAACTTCATTTGTCTAGTAAGTGCTGCCCTGAACTTCTGCATTAGTTTTATCAGCAAGAGCTTAGCCACCATGGAAGAGGAATAACTGCGCGACACACCCTAATTCTTAGTGGCTGTTCGTCTAATATGAAATGTAAGAGGTTTCGTGCTAAGGAAGGGAGAGCAATAAGCTGGATTGCCAGTATAGTATTTTGCAAGCCATTCAATGAGCACATAAATGTATTACTTCAACCTTCACCTTTTCTAAGTAGCAAATGGGTCTTCTCCCTGTAGTTTATATCATCAGTTTTCAAGCCACCCACATGTATACACACACACACACATACACACACAAACACACACACTCATGTTTCTGTAAAGGTGTGTTTGGGTGATATCATCAACATTTGAGTCAGGAGATACTGAGAAAAGCAAATATCCCTTCATAATATGGACGGACTTCATCTAACTAGTTGACAGCCTTAATAGAAAAGGACAGAATTCCCTAGAGACAGAGTCTTTCTGGAAGACTGCCTTTGGTTTCAAACTGCAGCTTGTCCCTAGGCTTCCTGCTTGCTGTCTTACTCTGCACATTTTGGACTTCCCAAGATGAGCAGCTATGACTCCATCATTGTTTTAAAGCAACACGCTCCCCCGAAGTCTGTGTACGTGCATGCATGTGTGCGAATGCTGGTATGTGTAAGTGTATGTAGTCATATGCCATGTAATGTCTCAGTGACAGATCACACGTACAGGCCAGGTACTATTCATTCTCTTTCTGTGGACTATTCTTGAAGAAAATAGATTGAGGAAAATAGTTCAGAACTAGTTGGTCAGTGACAATGACAAATGTGTCAGTTTCTTCTATGTGCCTTCTTTACTAGTACTTTACTGGTAAGTAAAACTTGGATCTTATTTCTTATGAAGCCGTTAGGTGATGTCCATGTGATTAGCAAATTTACTATAACCCTTTCCCTCATTTCCAATTTTACATTATTCTTAAAATCTGAACTTTTGTTTGCTCTTTACTTCCATATTTTGTGTCCAATAATAGGTCTGGATCTGGGTCTATGGGACCTTTTGATCACAGTCTGATACTGTGAAAGGCAAACTGCCTCCTCAGTTGGAAATTTCAATGCCTGTTACTACCTAAGTTGTGTCTCAGTTGAATGGCCTTTTACACGGGTAGCTCTTTGGGCTAGTCAAATTTTTTTGTCCATCTCTTTGGTTATTTGTTTTGTCTTGTTTTTTGAGACTTCCTTTAATCCTGGTTCTGTTTCCCAGGTAAGAGCTTAGCTTATACTCTATCAATCACTCTGCCATTACAGAGAAATGTGAGTATTGGAATGTATGATAGATTTTGTAAAATAGGGAATATTCAAAGGGAATGTGGTGGGGAATGTAATGAGGGGAAAGAATAAATACGATTTGGAAAGAAAGAAAAAAAAATAGCATGATTATAAGGGGTGGGGGTTGTGGGTGGGTAGGAATATGGGTAAAAAACAAGAATGTGCTGGGTGCAGTGGCTCATGTCTGCAATCCCAGCACGCAGGAGGCAGAGACAGGAGGATTGCTGAGTTCAAGGTTTGCCTGGGCTCCATAGTGAGCTGAGGGCCAGCCTGAACTACAAAGCGAGACCCTGTCTCAAAAAAAAAAAAATGAGAATTAACTTTTGTCATATACTGGTACAAATTCCCCAGTGTTGAGTATGATTGTGAACTGTATATAAAATGTACCAATAAAGAATTCAGTTAAAAAGAGAGAGGGAAATGTGAGTAGTCCTCCATTTATATCTCTAGTAACAGAACAGTCCATTCAAGATATATCAAGTTTTGTTTTCATCATAAGTAAACAACTGACCACAAGTAAGAATACAGTTAAAAGATTGGCCTGAAATGAGTGACTCGTAAGATCTGGAATAAAGCTTCAAATTCCTGACTCATTCTTCCCCAGTCTCACAAAATGAGTGAATCTTCTCTAAAAAGTTTATCAACAGTTAATAAATCTCTAGAAATATTAAACACCATTTTAAAACAACGTTCAGATTATGAATAAATGTATGAGAAAAAGAGACTGGGTTTCTTTTACAAAAATAATGTTTCAAATTTAAGTGTTAAATCCTTCTTTACTTTCTTACTTTGCTCTAAGCACAAAATGTTAGCATGACCTGACCTGAGATGTTCAATAAACCCAAAATACAAATTCATTTAAAAATAGCACACAAAAAACTATTAAAGCAAAGCTAAATAATTGAGCACAGAAACTGCATTTCAAGTCAGTGAAGTAGAATCTCATTGACAGTACCTGCTTAGTTAACCTTTTCATTCTCACTCTTTCACCATGCTTTTGATTTTTTGACAAACTAAACTCTTAAATAAGGAGATGTCAGCATTCTTTCCAGTGGACAACTTTTACTTCCCTAATATGTCATTCTCTCTTAACTCCAGGTCTTTATTCATTTCTTGTGCTTCTTAAAATATCTATTCCCCTCTGGCTAACTTCTACCTTCCAGCCATCTTATTTCTGAAAAGTCTCTGCTATAACTTCAGGGTGGAGTAGGGTCTTTTTGTTCACATAACTATATTTGTACCCATATCAGGATTTGTAACCATGAAGTATGCTTTTTTATTGCTTTCACTATTAGGCTATAAGTATCTTAAGTATAAGGATGGTGCATATTTTGTTCACATAGTGTACCTTATTCACATTGTATCTCCGGGGTCTAATAGATGACTTTGAATGTACTTTCATCTTCATCAAACTGATTCCTTTCTATCTGACTTCAATAGTATGCATTAACCAAATAGACAGACAGTAAAGATGGACAGAAAGAGTGACATGAAGGAAATAAGTACTGATCTGAGCATTAACCGAAATGGTAGAATTGTGATCCAAGATGTCATTACTGATTCCAAGACTAAACTTACAAGAAATGTTTGAGTGACCAAACTCAGAAGGACTTACTTCGAGGAGGAGAGTATTACTGAGCTCACACTTGACTGGCTCCAAGGTGGGAACATGACGGAAAGGTGTGATGAAACACAGCTACATGATTCATGGCAGCTCAGAAAGCAGAGCAGGAGAAGACTGCCAGAGAGGAAGAGGCAGGGACCCATAGAGCGCCGAAGATCGCTCTCCCATGAACCACCTAGATAGACCCAGAAGTGTACTCTACCCATCAGTCCCTGTTGGCTGCCAAGACAAACAATTTGACAAAATCAAGTTTCACCATCACATTTTCCAAAAGCCTCAGTCTTTACTTTCTGTTTGAAATTTCTTTGCAAAACCCTGGAAAAATCTTCCATGTTTTCAAGAAATGTACTTTGTACTTCTTCTTCACATTGCTTAATTTCTTTCAAATCCATTCCTCTTTTGCCCTCCCATTAGACTATAATTCTAACTCCTGGGTTACAATGTTCAGCACAATTACTGTCGATGGGCCCTGATTTTACAGTAGAAAAAAGTCATTGTCTGTGGCCTCAAAGAACACAGCAAGTAAGGACTTGATGACCAAGACCTGACCATATAAAGGTCATAATGCGCCTATATATTAACCCCACTGGCTGTAAGCTACTTGAGAACAGGGATCGCACTGGTTCATCTTCATGTCATCACTGCTTATCTCGCTCAGGGTCTGACTTTAAGTGTTGTTTAGCCAACACACATCTGACTTGTAATGATACCTGTTGCATCATCAGGTTCCCAGATTTGGGTAAGGATATAGAAATGGACACATGACATTCACTTATCCAGAAAATATGTATTGAACATATATACCAAGGACTCTTAGGTGATAAGGCTGAAATAATGAACAGAACAGGAAATGTAATTGTCCTCATTAAACTGAGAGTTTAAAAGGAAGAGACAGACAACAAGTTATTAAGCATAAAAATAACACGTGGCTGGATATTACTATGTATTAGAAATAAACAAACAAGCAGACAAAAACCCTAGAATGTAAAGGAGTGACTGGAAGTGGGGAATACAGGTAGACAGGTTGGAAGATGTCTCTCTGCGTACATCTTATATTTAAGAAGAGACTTGATGTATAAATTAAGAGAGTAAGTCATAAAAATTCATGTCTAGAGACACAATTTAGGCAGAAGAAACTAGAAGTACCCTTGGGGTGGTAATGTATTTTGTGTATTTCAGCATGAATAAAACAAAGGAAAAGGGGGTGGGTTAAGCAAAGGGATTCAGAGATAGAAAAAGGTGCGATTGAGAAGTCTTCACGGGCCATGATGCATAGTCTGGATTTGACTGTCTAGGAAATAGCCACCGAGATGTCTTCAGGATAGGAGTGATATGATATGATTTCTATTTTAGAAGGTTTACTCCATTTTCTAGGAGGAAGATGGGTTCCAAGAATTAGAGGGTGAAATTAGGGTACCATTTAAGGTATTTTCACAATTGAACACAAAGTCTAAGAATATGATGTTGATGCTTTGGACGATGGTGGTAAAGGTGAGCATCTTGGAAAATGATCAGATTTGGCATGTTTTTGAAAGAGGAGACAGCTCTGTGTACTAATTGACTGGACTAATTGATGCACAGTATGAGAAGGAGCTAGGAGGCAAGGATGAGGTCATTCTGATGATAAACTTCAGCTGTCAGAGTGGCAGGATTGAGGGTTCCAGAGACTGATAACACACGAGTTCTCACAAAAGTTGTTCTAGGAGTTCACCTAACCCGTTCATGGAACCCTGGCTTCCAGTCATGTGACTTAAGCTGAGACCAAGTGATTTCCAGATTTGAAATTTTACCTTCTAGAACTGTGAGACGAATTTATTTTCTTAGCGAAGTTACCCAGCTTTGGGGGATCTGGACATAACACAGGCAATTTATCAAAATGTAAACATGAAGTTTTTGGTTAGATGCGTGAGCTGAGAGTTCAGTGAGCAGTTTGGATCTGCTAATACACACTGTGAATCACTAACACACACAGCTAAAATAAAGGATCAGGCTGACATCATCCAAGGACCAGATGCAGAATGGAAAATATGGGGCTCAAGGCTGGTCATAAAGCCCAGCATGTAATGTCAGACAGAAGAGGATAATTCATCATAAGAAAATGAGAAAAAAATTCCAGTTGTTATCAATTAGAGAAATGTCAGTTTTCATAATAACAAGCATATATTTTATGGAAAATAAGAAAACTGTTTTCATTCATTTAACAAATACTTATCTAGTGTCTACAGTGTACCCACTATGTGCCAGGCACTACTTGGACATTAAGAATGCAGGTGTGATGTACAAACAGAAACCTGATCTCTCATTCCCTGCTTTGATGGAATTTTCAGCCTAGATAGAGAAGGAAATAATAGCTCTGGTCAACGAGTGAAGTACAGCATGTTAAGGCACAACAGATACTCAAAGAAAAATTTAAAGTGTTCATCGCTTTTCCTTGAGTTTGAGCCTGCCACTCCAGATTGATGCCTGATACTACAAAAACAAACAAACATAAAAGAATACTCTAGAAATTGGAGGCTGGACAAGAATAGGATGAACTCACATATAGTGAGACCAGTTAGGCAACTGACACACACTAAAATTTTTTAATTGAATTCATTATTGGTACAGTTTATATCCAGTTCACAATCACACTCAGCATTGGGGAATTTGTACCAGTACATAACACAAGCTAATTCCCATTTTTACCCATATCCCTACCCACCCTACAAATCCCACTCCCTATATACATGTGCATTCTCTTCCACAATAAAAATTTTGAAATACAATGGAAGAGTAAATATGAAAAGAAATGATCAGATTTGAAGCTGTTTCTACAGTATCACCATCACCATATGATTTCCTTCCAACCCCATGTTAAGTATAAAAATTAGGCAAACAGGGCTGGGGATTTAGCTCAGGTGGTACCACACCAACTTTGGACACACAAGGACCAGAGTTCAATCCCTGGTACCGCACACACAAAAAAAAGCACACTTTCAAGCCCAGCCTGAACAACTTACCAACTTAGGGAAACCCTATTTTAAACTTTTTAGACAGTTTTGTTTTAAATTTGTGGATTTAGTTCAGTGCCAAAACCCTATGTTCAGTTCCCATTACTACACAAAATATTGCCAACGTATTTAATAGTTGACATCATTAGTGTCTAGATGCCCCTCCAAAGCTTCATGGTTTAAGTGGGTTTAAGTGGGGAGGTTTTCTAAGATAGTTGAATCTAGACTATGTGATACTGGGATTAAGAGTATGTGATTACTAAATCGATCCACTGATTGATTCGGCACCATCCAAATCCTGATAGTCCAGATACAATATAAAAGGGGCAGAAAGATGCTGTTAAGGCCCTGTGCTTGCTTGCTTTCTGCCTGCTATGAACTTTTTCTCCTCTGGGATGCCCCTCTGCCGTGGCACCGTCAGAGCCAGTTAATTATGGGCTGAAGCCCCTACACACTGTGAGTTAATAAACATTTCCTCCTTTAGTTTGGGTGTCAGCTATTTTATCTAAGCAAGGAGAGAAAAGTTACTAGGGCAATAGTTATGTAATTTAGCACTAATATGATATCAGTAATAGAATAGTCTGAGAAATTTAACAGAACTATAGGAAATAGAGAAAGAGATAACCACTGTTACATAGCAGACCAAAAAAAATCACAAATTGCAAAGTGAGAGAAAGTGTATGGGCAGATTACGGGACATAGAAAGAAGCACAGGACAAAATCTCGATGACTAACACTATAAAATCCTCTTTTGCCTATCATGTACTATGCGCTTGAGAATAAGTACCCTACTGTACCCTTATCAAAGTGTTACTCACAGTTACTAGTTCCCTGGTCCCCTTCCTCGTAACAAAGGCTAAGACCTTGTTCGGCCTAGATTGCATCCTTGAGTGAGCCAGTTGCTTTCAGAACCCAGTTTAGCCCTATAAGAATGTAGTACAGCTGCCTCTCACTCAGGAAGCTCTTACCTTGCAGCACCATTTTGCAGCTCAGATAGCTCTTTTGCTTTCTTAGAATTTGCTGCATTTTAAATAAACTTTGTCGTGACAATGTGTCAGTCTTAAAGCCTCTATTTTCTACTAAGAACCTTACTTCATCATTCTTCACAGAAATGAGGGCAAGGACCCAAAGAGAAGTGCAGGGTCATTACATCACTGCAGGGACTCCCCTCCCCTGAGAACCCCTGCCCATCGCAACAAGAGGAAAATAAGAAAGGGAAGTTCCCAAAACTACTAGCAAACATTTAAATTTTTTGAAAGCAGTGCGACATTTTTAATCAAAGGGAGTCAGAGTTGAAGCAGCTTTTGTTAAGAAGCAGATAGTATCAAGGAATGAGATTGAAGTGAAACACAAAGACTAAAACGTAGGATGGAATGGACAGTTTGGAAAAGAGTTGCAAAGACAGCATCAAATACCAACTACGAGTTCCAGAGAGAGAAATGAGCGTGAGGCACAGGAGCAGTATTGGGATACATCATGCCTTGGAGTTCTCCAGAATTTATCATAAGTGCGTGATTTCCAATGTAAGTCAAGAGAAGTGCTAAGAAAGCCAAAAATAAATGCACATTTGCAATCATTAAAGTGTAAGTTAAAAGTGTTGGAATTTAATATAAAGCAAAGAGAAATTAGTCTCATAAGAATGAAAATATAACCTGCATATTAGCCAGACAATACTAAAGAGAATGATTAAATATCTCTTGCTACAGGAGAAAAAGAATATTTTAAACACAGGATAGGCCAAAAATAAAAGTAATTTTATGAGTAAAACCAAATAATGCTAAATGAAATAAATCATACATAGAAAGGCAAATATTACAGTTTCTCTAATAATAAGTAACCCAGAATTTAAATAATTTAAAGAGCAAAATAATAAAGATGTGATAAGAAATAAGGAAGCAAACATGAGAAAAGGATCCGATGAAAGAGAAGGGGGGTAAAAATGATCAAAATGTAATATGCATATTACCAATTTCCTCCCCTGAATGTATTTACTATGCATTGCAAATGTATACTAACAAAAAAGCTTTTTAAAAACCACATGTATCATCTTGGTAATATACTGTACAGTGGATTCTCAGTTCAGGGGCTTAATTCACTTTAGGATTCTGGGGAAAATGGTCATGGTCATGTTCCTCACCCAAAGCAGAAACAAAATTATGTTGAACTCTTCTGTTAGAGAATCTAATTATTCAGCAACAGAAGTGTTTGAGAACCGAAGTATTAGTGCAAATGCGTTAAACTCATGTAACGACAAAGGACATTGTAGACAGTAGATCATTCAATAGACTGACAGATCTAAAGATATATCTATAGATATGTTTTATCATACATCTTTTGTAAAAAAAAAAAAATATATATATATATATATATATATATATATATATATATATATATATATATACTTTTAACACAGCTCTCATCAAAGAGAAAACATTATTATTATTTCCAATCAAGCAAAACAGAAAATATAGTGATTTGGGTTATGTACCTATAGATAACAAGGAAGTCTTCTCAAATTCCACCTTCAAAATCATGGTATACAGACCACATTATCTAAGAATAACACATTAGAATTGAAAATTTACCAAAAATTCTGGAAAATTCTTGTATTTGGGACTGAAAAATACATTCTAAATAATCTGTGTACTTTAAAGAAAATCATGAATGAGAGATGCAAAGAATAATAGATACTGACCTGATATTGAATTGGGGAAGATAAATATTACATAGCACAACTTCCAAGGTCCAACTAAATGGAACTTGTGAGAAAATATGCCATTTCAAATCAGTTCATTTTAAGGTAATTTTTTTAAAAAAGGAATTAAATGTTTAATTCAGGAATAAGGGAATATATACCAAAAAGCAGGAGGGAATTAAAGATGGTAATGAACAGCATACTGTCAACATGTTTAAAAAAAATCAGAGCAAATGGATATTTTCCCAGAAAATTACGAACTATCAAAATTAACCCAAGAAGACTTTGGAATCTGTGTAAAGCAGTCACCATTACAGAATCTGAATGAGAATCGACAGGATTTTCTTGCAGAAAGACATTACCGAGCATTATGTTTGAATCAAAGCTCATCACAATAATTCAGTTCACTTACCAAGGAATAAAGAAGTTCCGCTGCCTGATTCTGGCACAGATACTCCTTGGCTCTTTAGACAAAACTTCTGCGAGCACCTCACTATAGCTGCTTCTAAGCGCTTCCACATGCTGCCCTAACTGGAGAAAGTATTTTTCATTTGTTTTCAGTCACTATGATTCAGGTAATTTGTTATGCAGTAATAGATACTTCATAGCACAGTATTTGGCCAGTGGACAAATGCTAGTACATACTAACAGTTATTTTAAAAGTGGAAAGAAACATGGAAATTGTGGATTTGGAAATGCTAACGATAGTGGTGACAAGTCCACACTGGTCTTAGTAGCAGATTGAGATGGCGGAGGAAGAATCAAGTTTTCTTACTATCTTGCTGCCTTCCACTTTATAATTTACTATAATGACTGCTAATTATTATTATAATTATTATAATTATTTTTGGCTTTCTTAGCACTTCTCTTGACTTACATTGGAAATCACACACTTTTTATAAATTCTGGAAAATTCCAAGGCATGCTGGATGGTAACATGAATGCACAGGCAGAAAGGAAAAGTAGCATAAATGATAAGTATTTGGGCAAATCTGACTCTAAAGAAGCTATCACGAGGATGGAGAGTACAGAGCAAGACTGGGCAGGGAGGAGAGAGTCAGTTCAGTTTTGGCACACCAAATTTAATAACCAAGGTTCCTGTAAAACATCTCAGCCATCAGTAATTAATGGCAAGATGGGAGTTGCCAAACCGGCCAATAAATCCTGCATACTTCTGGGAGATTCAGAGGCTAAAATGGGAAGAGAAATGTAATATTGCAAAAATCGTGGAAAATCCATATAGCACATTTTGCATGAAGATGCAAAAAAATAATAGCTCAATGGGTTTGGTTTGGAATCCTGAGTCTGACAACTTGTACAGAAATGTATTTCTTTTATATGTAGTTCAGTCATGAACTATATAGATGTACAGATTAATCAAATATAATTATTCAACATTTGAGTAGTTGAGTTCAGTCATGACTGAACTACATATAAAAATACGAAGAGATCTTTTCCACTAAAATATACAGATTAATCAAATATTAGGACTAAAGATATTCTGAAAGCAAGTGGTTCTCTAGGCTAAAAAAAAAAGGAAAATTCTATTTCACACTAAGGGCGTTAGTCATAAAAATATTTTACAGGCTGAAAATGTAAAATAAGTTCAGCAAAGGTGTAGATTAATTCACTGATTCAAGATGGGAAACTGTGGACTCAGGAGTCTCAAGCTCACCTGACCTTGTGAAGGCAACTCGCATTATCTTCACAAACCAAATCTTTCCCGCTGTGGGAGTCAGATGGACAATTGGACCGACCTAACACCGCAGTCCTCATTCTTGATCACTTCCGGATATTGGAATTTGACTGCGAGGCCGAACACAGAGGCGACATGACTGACATTCATTCTGGACTCATGAGTCGAGTATTAGTTATTAAATTAGCTACAGCGAGGAAATCTGATCTGATTTTACTGTTGTTCATCATCTGAGTTTGAGTAGATTTTTGATTTCCTTATGCACTCACCCACTTTATAATTATTCAACATTTGAGTAGTTGAGTATTTTTGCACAAAAACATATACCATGTTGTTATTATATACCACTTTCTGACTTTTACCAAAACCAATTACAAACTGAAGCACAGTAGTTAGAGTTATAGAGTTTGAGGGGACCTCAGGCATCATTGTGCCCACTTTTCTACCAGGCCCCAGGAAAGTCTTCTTGCCTCAGTCTCCCATCTGATCATTCCCAATTGAGTGGAAATCTTCAGTGACCAAAAGTGGAAAATGTCCTGACAGCCGCGCTCTGTGCTAAGTGCTTCACAGACTAAATCTTTCAGTTCTCACAGTATGGCTCCAGGAGTTGGATCATTTCACACACAAAACATCTGAGACATAGGTATTTTAAGCAGCTAGTCTAAAGTCACAAATTCCCATCTCACCTGCCAGCACCATTACCTTCCCCGGGGGCTACTCTGCGATCCAGGTAAGGCAAAGAAAGACTGATAAGGACTTGACTTGAGGTTTTCAAGGTTGATTATTTTCCAGCTAGGTCTTAATTTCAAGAAAACATGGTAGTAAGGAGGGGACTTCCACATAATTTCAATACATGTTTTTAAATTCATGCTTTGCTCACTAATTCTAACATTCAACATTTTAATTCATTCCTTCATGAGAAAGCTTTTTCCCTGACTCTAGTTATTTTTAAAAACTTTCTTAGTTTTATGTGCAAACTATTTCCAAACCCCTCTGCCACATTAAGTGCAGCAGGGCTTAGCAGGACTGTCATGAGGTTTATGTACATCTCCGCGCGCCCTGTGTCTCTGCTATCTTTGGCAGTTTTTCGTGTGACAGCGCACAGGCTTCTGACACTGCACGGTCTCCGCACACGCTCTGTCAATTATCAGCTTCAAATAGTCGTGACTAACCCAGCCTTGGTCTCCACAAGGGCCCCGTTGTTCATGATCTCTGTCCGCTGTGTAGAACTTACCGTCTCCCTTCAGGAGCAAGCTCTTTCAAAGAACAGTGGGATGGAAAGGGTCATGGAAGCCTCATTTAAAATCTTACATGAACACATTTCAAAGAGGGTTATGGAAATGTAACTTTACTCCGTAGTCCAGCACTTCGCTCTTGGCTCAGATCCAAAATCTTGCACATAAAACCTGAACGGAGGGGAACAGGTCAGCCAAGGGTGGCAGAAGGAGCCTTCTCAGGTTTCTGAGTCCATACAACTGTCACATGCTTAAGCAAAAGTGCAGTATTCAAAGCACAGATCAGAATGTCTTGATCTTCCCCGTCACTGCACCACGAGCATCTAATAGGACATTAAGGCACATTCTGACACAACCTGAGCCATAAATATTACAAATTGGACATTTTCGGCTAATGTGTCACTGGAGGGGTCCTACAGGAGAGCGAATAAAGACATGTTAACTGTAGATACTTAAAGCTCTTCTCTGAGAAACGTTAGTGACAGACACATAAAATTTTTTTAGTTAGAGCATGTAAAACAATATATTAAATTAGTACGATAGGATTTCTTTTTATCTTAGTGTGCCTTCAAGAGGAATTCACAAGCAAGTTAAGGAGATTTCCCCCGAAGGACAAAGTACAGAAGAGTTCAACTCAGTTTCACACATAGAAATACAGACTTGGCCAAAGGCATAATGATTTCCTGCAGGGTCGAGTATTACTAATCACAAATGTCCAACTTTTCAATGGATTTTCTCTGGCCTTTTGTTAACTGGAACAAATTTTACAGGTTTGGTCTTTCAGAGACACATTCAGATGTAGTCTTTTAAAGAATAAAGACCTCTCTCTCTCTCTCTTTATCTCTTTTTCTCCCTCCTTCACATACACATAGAGAGGTAACAAATACATATATGCTTGCAAACTAATATACACACGTCCAAAAAAGCTCACATAATATTGGGAGTGTACAAATATTTTTCCTATGCTGTCTTTTATTTACCACTATAAAACATTTGCAAAGTACTTACAAATACTTACCTACAACTTTTATCTATGCTAAATTAGAAAAGTATTCAACAGTCATTGACATTCCAGAAGAGTCTAGAGGCTTATTGATTGCTCTGCAAGGATTTTACAATGTTTAGAACAGAATATTTTTCAAAAAATAAGCAAGCTGACTCTTAAATTATATGAATGAAAATTTGAAGAAGCTATAATAAACCAAACCTTTTAAAGGAATGATAGCAACTACTCTCCCTGATTTCAAGAATTATTTTGAAGGCTAAAGCCCTCAAGATGGCAAGTTATGGAATAATGGTGGATAAAGGGACTAAATTAAGAGAATAGAAAGTTTACAAATAAGCTACATGTACAAATACATACAAATATACACACACACATGTTCAATTCATTTTCCACAAAGGTTACAATGGCAAATGCTGAGTTTTTCAGTAAACAGTCTTATGACAACTTAAAATTCACATAGAAAAGTGTGCCTTTGGGCTGACCAAAATGTTATAGGCTTCTGCTCCTGGCACAGTCTTTCTGAGCTTCCTATTGTTGTGTATGGCTATCCATAGGCTATTTCATTCTATTTCTGTATTCTGTTGTTTCCATTTCTCGTGTATGTCATAATTACTCAAAACTTAGAACTGGGGCCAGAGGGTTAGCTCAGTGGTTCTGGTGCCGGCCTCGCAAGCGCAAGGACCTGAGTTCGATCCCCGGTAACCACATAGAATGCTGGGCATGGAGACATGCCCACCAACGATCAACATTGCATACCACAATGCCGGACGTGGTGGCTCACGCCTGTCATCCCAGCACTCGGGACGCAGGGACAGGAGGATTGCTGAGTTCGCGGCAGCTTGCCTGGGCACCATAGTGAGCTCAGGGCCAGCCTGAACTACAAAGCGAGACCCTGTCTCAAAAAGCAAAAACAAAAACAAACAAACAAACAAAAAAACTTAGAACTGAACTTGAAAAGGATGATAGGCTTAAGCACGAAATATAAACATTTATAATTCTGTCCTATAGTAGGCAGCAGCTTAATATGAATCAAAATGAAGCATTTAATCTAATAATGTATTAATATACAAAATATACAGCATAAATCAATGGTAAGCAGACAGGGAATAAGATAAAATAGATACATGTATGCATTTCATTGATGACCAGCAATGATGAGTACTTTATCATGTATTTATTTCTCTTACATGTGAAAGGCAAAGCGCAAAATAGAAGACAGATAAATAAGAAATAAGCAGTTCAATTACATCCCCGAACTATAAATTCCACTGTTTTAAAAATCTTTATATATACTAATTGGTTTCATTTATACTATTAGTTTGTCTTAGTTAATAGAAAAGAAAGATTTGTGTTCTCTGTAAGACTCTTTTCAGTTTATATCTTATACTCTCCATAACTATTTTGAAGATATTAAACTACAATGTAAAAATTATTGTTATTCTCTTATTTTTGATTATCAAATTAGGTTTCATTTTTTCATAGAATTAAAAAGAGACTTATTTAAGCAGACACCTCATGAAAGAAGATACATGGAGGCCAATAAGCATATAAAAGATGGTCAACATGATTTACTATTAGGAAAATACAATTGAAACCACCATGGGATTCTACTGCCTAAAAACCAGACAGACTATGATTAAAAACAATGACAACAGTCTCTACCAATGTAGATACAGAATGATGAGACTTTTCAGCTGTTTTTGCTGTGAGTAGAAAATGGTGAGATCACTCAAAATTTTATCATTTTCTTAAGAGGCTATCCATACTTTGTCGTATATTAGCAAATTTTACTCCCCACAGTTATACAAAGGACATCAAATGATGTCTATTGTGCATGTATGTTTAAGTTAATTTTATTCTTAATACATACTTAACAACTAGAACCAAACCAAATACCATTAACAGATGAACGGAAAACCAAATTGTTATGTGAACACACAAACAGTGGAATACAATAATAGAAAGAAATTAAGCACTGATACATACAATATAAAGTTCAAAAATAGAAAGCTAGTCATAAATCATGTTACATTACATGGTCCATTAATATAAAATTCTAAAAGACATGACTTATCTATCATGACAAAAAGTGAATCTCTAGTTGACTGGGCTATTGGTAAAGAGGTAGGACTGACCACAAAATATCAGGAAAGAACTTTCCAGACTAATGGAAATGTTTTACAGCTTGACTGTGATTGCATAGGCATGTCTGGAAAATTTAATCATGGTGGCACTCAAAATGAGTGTTCTATATTTCATACAAATTCTACCTCGATAAAAATGATTTTAAATATATATTAGTGCAAAATTTCCCTAATATTTAAAAGGAGTTTATGGGCAATTTAGGATAAAATTATAGCATCTTCTATTGCTTATGATTGAGGTACAGACATTTATTTTTTATAGAGGCCCCGTTAGTGCACTAGATATTTCCTATAAATACTGGCTTTTATTTTTCAATTGGACACTTTGAAAGCCACCCTAGATACACATACACAGTCATATGCCATCTAGTTATATTTGGTCAGTGACAGACCACATGTAGCATGGCAGTCCCATGAGTTTACACAGGTTGGTGGTTTTGCACCCATTGTAGTGTGTGTGTCATCTTATCCTGTGATCCTCACACAACAGTGAAATTTCCTGACATGAATTTTCCAACATTTGTCCCTGTGGTTAAGCTATACAAGTCTGTGTGTTCCCCACTGTAGTGCCCATCTTTATACTACAGCTTTTATAGAAAAAGTATCTGGGGTAGATGGTAAAGTATACACCCATCTTGACCTGTATGTCCATGACACATGCTGTCACCTGACAGTGTGCACATGAGAAGCCCACACCCAGCTTTCTGCAAGTAGAAATGTTACTGTGCACCATCAAAGGCCTGAGAAATGATACTGACTCTCAGGGGATCTAGTTAAACCAGGTGAATGCCAAAGTCCTGGTCATCTGACTAGAGGCATTAGGTTTTCCTCTTTACTTGACCTTTTTAAACGTAAAGTAAGAGAATTAGAATCCCCAGCAAAATTGTTGGTAAAGTCTGTTAGGTGATTTCAAAGAGCTACAAACTTTCTCTGTCTGATACTGGTCACCATAGGATGGGAGTCACTTAGAAAATTATATGTCACTCCCACTAATTAGGAGCCTGGAAAAGATTTCTTATATAGCAAAAAACTTATTCATTCTAGTAGTGGCCAGCAAAATGCACTTTGGGGATGGTGCCAGCATTCATTAAGCAAAAAGACCTCTGTTAATGGCAGAAGCCCAGGTCTTCAAGGACAGAGCTTGAAATGGCATGTGGAGACGGAGTTGGAGACAGGCAGGAACCTCAAGCTCCACTCCCCCCAGGAAATCCTCTCTGCAACTATACACTCTCATATTTGGTAAAGCAAACAACAAACAAAGAACCAAAGAACAGCTGCTCTATGGGAGCACACTTTATATGGAAAGTGACAAAGGAAATGAGTCTGCTGCTCAGGCTTTCGGGAGCAAAATGAAGATATGTTTCAGGGAGGTGTATGGAAATAAGCCATCTGAAATCACAGCGGGGAACCGATGGGCTATTGACCAGTACTGAGCATTAAATTGAAATTTGGGCCAAATTAAGCAGTTTTCTACGAAGCAGGCAGAGCTAGCTGTTGGACTCAAAATGTGCAATAACCACATTTGAGGCAGTATAGCATAATGCAGTGCTTGGAAGTTGCTCTATTGAAGTCATATAGAACAAACTCAGTTGAAATACATTTCAGCTACAGATCTTTTTGAGCAATGTAATAGCTGTGAAATGCACACCAGGTCAATATTCTGTCTGCCCATCATTCCTATAATAGGAAAGGCAATGAGGCCTCGTGGAAATGTGTGGAGGATTTGATTAAATAATGATACATAGTTTCTTCTTTAATTTAAACATTAACTATCATTATACAGTTAATAATCATCCTCAGTATGAAACCCTCAGGACAGTATATAACAATGACTTGTACATAACTGTTAAGGAATATTTAGTTAATTTAAATACAATACTTTAATTAAAAACCAACTAATAGGTTAATTTGTTTAGTTTAGCATCTTATCTATGTTATTATAAAAAGAATAGATATAGCATCTACTGTTCGCACAGTGCTATTTCTTCTAAATTCCACCTATTTGATACTTCTCAGTAAGTCATCTTTCATTTAAAGAAAAAATGTATGGCCACGTATCACCTGGTATTTTCCTTGCTCAAAGAAGATCAAGACACAACTGAAGCTGAATTCATAGTACTAGACAATTGACTTCTCTCAACCCATGATGCTTCAAAAGGCCAGCGATTGTGTGAATGCCACACTTAACCTTTTCACCATAATAGGGTCTTAAATATTTTAAAAAGTGTGCAATATTCAAGACATACAAAAAAGAGAGAAGAATAAACATCATACAGTGACTGACCCAGTTACTTCAATGTCAAGAGTATGAAAAGATAAAGGGAAGGGAAGAACACTGCTTAAAAGAGACCAGAGTTCTAGCAACCCAGTCAGTGTGGGACTTACTCAGTTGCAGGTTTGAACAAATCAACTATAAAAACAGAGTTTTTGAGGCAATTAGAGAAAGTGTTTTTTTTAAATAGACTTTTGGCATTCACACCCCTAGGGAGTCACTGTTATTTTCGTTAATACTGATGATGAAATTGTTATATTTTTAAAAATCCATATTTTAGACATGTATCTAGATACAAAATGGCAAATGGTTTGCCATTTACTTTCAAATATATTTTAGATAAAAGAAAGCAAATATAAACAAAACAAATATGACAATATTTTTGTAATTATTGAATATACAAGAAAGATATACCTGAGTTCATTTTACTGGAACTAGTATTTTTGTGAATGTTTTAAAAATTGTAATAGTATTTCAATGATGTTTAAGTATGAATTCAATAAATGCCTGTGTATTCAACTTAGATACAAAAAGCAATGCAGTTACTAGGTTATCAGTGCAATTATCTCCAATCATAGAAAAGATAACTATACTAATTTTGGTATTTATTACCCTCTTCTTAGTCTTTGTTTTTTACTAAAAATGTATATGTTTCTGACCAGTGTATCATTTTGCTTTCATTATTAAACTTTATAATAACTATCCACCTGTACTTATTTTCTTACATCTTGTCTTTTTTGTGATTTATCCATAGAATACCTCCCAAAGCACCTTCCAAAAATGCCTTCCATGTTCTTAGCTTGAGTGCAAACTTTATGCCAGCATCGCGATGTGTGGTACGTGCTCCTGTTGGAGAGACTACCATGCTTGCTTTGGTCCCAGGAGGTTGCCTTGCTTCACTGAGCTATAAGATTCTCTGAATGGAGACCTTTTAAAGTTCTTCCATAATAAAAGATTGAAAAAACTGTGTCTCCTCTTAAACTTCATTGGTAATCCTTCTAAAACTTTTCTAGAATGCATTACTTACCTTTCAGTTGCTAGCAAATAAGTGAAACATGGCAGAGTGACTGTTAATGTTATTAAAAGTTGATTTCTAATTGCTCATGTGTATAGATTTTGTAATGTTTGCGTTGCCTTGCTCTCAATACAAAAATACTGATGTTATGAGCTGGGGATTTAGCTCAAGTGGTACCATGCCCACCTTGGAAGCACAAGGACCTGAGTTCAGTCCCCAGTACCCCCCAAAGAATAATAAAATAAAATACTGATATTAAGTATTCAAGGTGAAAACATCAAAATATTCATATTTACTTATCTTGGGTGGCCTTTGAGAAGGGCTCCAATGTGGCGAACATTTTACACTTCCATTTCTCTGTGCAATCCCTTAGAGGGAAACAGTCATCATGACTAGATCTTTCAGAAAGGTGAGGGATTTTTATAAAATGCCTAAAGCTATGAAATCGTTGTGGTCAAACATCAGGTACTTGATAAATACTTGCAATTTCCCCTCACTTAAAGAGCACGCTAAGGACAGTATCTGTCGAACATCTCAGTTTACTTTCGTTACAAGTAACTTCTCAAGGAGAAAAGATAAGGAATCAAAAGTCATCTGAACACATCCCCACCTCTGGTAGATTAGTGTGTAACTGAATTGAATGTGCAATATGAGAGGAAAAGGTTTTCATTTTTGTTCATATTTTGAATTCTTAAAATCCGAAAGATGCTTCCCTTTGCTACACAGCAAGGACTGCATTCCTCACCTAAACAGTAAACCCACATAGCCCCGTGCTGGGTTCTATCCCTTTCTTCACCCCAGATCTGCACTTAATTGAATTTAAACATTTTCATGATATTTTTCCATGTTTTGTAAACTGGATGCCCAGAACTATCCTTTCCCCTGTTCAATTTTGTAATGATAAAACCTTGCCCAACTAACAATGTCCTCAGCCTCTTATTAGTCATCTCTACTTTCAACAGGAGATAAGTTTGTGAATTATGCCTCTGGGTCCATAATTCTTAATGAAAGATTCACTTTTTGTAGTTGGACCATGATCTTAAAAACACAATATTCAAAGACCACAACTCTGTTAGAAGTGCCCCCACTGACTGTGATGTAGAAACTATTTTTAAAACAGTCTTTGAATTATGTTGCCAGTTTTCTCCAGTATATGTAAGTTTTGAAGCCAAGGTTCTAGGAATTCTATGTTGCTGAGAGCTTTCTTCAAAACCTAGTATGATAATTTAATCAGTTCCTGTGTCAGAAGCCATGTGCTTACCGAACATTCCACCTTCCTGCATTGAAATGACTTACTTTGTGTACACCCACATGCATATTTATAAATCAATTCACACATAAACAGGCTTTGACCTTTGGCTGGAATTTGCTCAGTTTCCTTCTCGTTTCATATTCAGTTCTGTACACCTTGCTCCTTTCTCCGACATCTCAATCCCACAAGACTCTTTATCCTTTTTTGAAATGTTTGCTCTTATGAACCATTTGGTCACGTTGTTTTGCTTAACAATCTCTTTCTGCCCTAATTAGCATAGCAGTTGTTGAAATAGGCTCTGATCTGTTTCGGCTTCCTTCCTTTAAGACCCGGGCTAATTAGCTTTGTAAAAAACTTCAAAATCAGAACACACCTTAAGCGCTAGTCTAATCTTGGATGTGTAGGACAGAATGACCAGCATCCTTCAGCATGGGAGGGGAATCTAACGTAACAGCGTTGTCTTTATGAACCTTGCCTATATGTTGTGTACACTGAAAACTGTAAGAGCACTCAGGAGGCATTTTACCCACATGAGACAATCACAATTCTATGAAATGTTCTCTGTCTCTATGTGTATCGATGCATTTTTTCTTCACAAACATTGACTAGTAACTCATACTACTACAGGCACTTCGCCAAGTGCTGAAGATGGAGATTTCTCAAGAAACTCAATTTCTTCAAAAGATTATATTATACAGGATGTTGACAGGTGTTGTGTGAGAAGAAAGAAAGAAACAAACCAAAAAGCTCTATGGTTAATGTGTTTGGGAAGAGACAGGTTAAGTGGAAGTAATCAATTTTCTTGTCTGCAGAATGTCTCAAATCCTTTGATCTTTTTTGTTATCTAATTCATCCGTGAGTGTTCAAAGGGGGTTGGAGAGGGGTATCCTGCTGTTATTTGACCTACAAATATTCTCTTTCCTGATTGTTTCCTTGGACCACTCTTCCTCACACGATGCTTCTGGCAATACTAGCTTTATGTGTGGAGGATCACATCATGGAAGAGTGGTGTGATTACTCTTTATTGCTACTTCTTATCGTGGAAATATTTTGCCTTAAAATGTACCTGACACCAGGCCATCACATGGGTGTACTATTTGCCTGAAGTTTCTGTATCCATTCACTTTCAACTTCCCTATACTTTGTTGTTTAAACTATACCTCTTATGTACAGTTTATGATTGTCTTCTGCTAGTTCAACAATTCTGATAACATGCCTTTTAGTTGTGCTTATTTCACTAAAATTAATAGACTTATTGAAATGATTGTCTTGTTTATGCTTTGTTTCTACATGTGTTCTGTGTATCCCTCACTTTCTGTATGATTCATATGTCTACACCTATCATTCTCTTTATTTTGTTCATAGTAGGCATTCAAACTTCTTTCGTTGAATTGATTAACAAGCTGGTTTCTCTATGAACTCACCACACTCTTCCAGACAGTGTAATTTTTTCTCTCTTCTGTGCTTCTATAATATTAAAGAATATCTAAATTTTTCTCATAGGACCTGGGGTTCACTGCCAGAGGGTTTCTAAACTGGAACACTTCCAGGGATACCTCTGATGTAGACACAGTCTAGGCCATCTGGGCATACACAAAGGAAACACTAATTCGTATGCCTGCATTATAATTGTTTATAATTGGATACAGGTTGATATTAACATTGCTGTAAAATAGATCTAGAAGTAGACTGTCCCGAAAGAGGTCAGAGTAACTTGGAATATTATTGTACCTTTTCTAATGATACCTGTCTATTCCATTCATACAATAAAATAAGCACATGTGCCTGAAAATTGGACTGGTCTTTGTACTCAATACATTCATGTTAAGATTCCCAAAGCTTTTTCAACTACTGAAGGGACAACACAGTGGTGACAGCGACAGTATCACATTATAAAGTAGGTAATTGTTTATGTGTCTTGTGTAATAGATCTCTCTGTCTCTCCTCTTTCTCTTCCTTCTTTTTCCTCTTTTTCTTCTTCCTCCTCCTCTTCTTTCTCATCCTCTTCCCCTTCTTCCCCCTTCTCCTCCTCCTTCTTCTTCTCTTCTTCTCCTCCTCCTTCTCCTATCTTCTTCTTCTCCTTCTCCTATCTTATTTTTCTTCTCCTCCTCCTCCTCTTCCTCCTCCTCCCCCCACCTTCTTCCACTCCTCTTTTTCTCTCATTTTATTGTGGCACTGGGAATCAAATCCAGGGTACTATGTATGCTACCAATGAGCTATTTCCATGTCTTCGGATTAATCTGTATTTGAGGGAAAGGCCAACAATATATGGGTATGTGCATGCATCACTATTGGCTTGACAAAAAAGTAGCTATTCAAATATTTATGTCAGCTAATAAATTAGTGCTATAAACTCAAGAAAATCCACTGAAATGTGAAACTAATATACATATATACTTTTTTCTTAAAAAGGGTAACCTGGCCAAGATGTCCATAATTTTGCAACTACTGAAGCACATGTATGGTGCAGGATATTTGAGCACACACAAAAGGAACACTGAATCTCTTTGCACTTGGAGTTTCAACTCATATTTTGTTCTGAAACGGAAAAATTTGCTCATGTTTTTCAATAAACTTACCTCATTGCATATTATCCAATCAAAATGCATGTGAAAATTTGAAAATCTATCGATAAGCCCATCATCTAATTTTTCACAATGGAAACAACTAAAACAATATGTGTGAGGAGATGGGAGGGAAATAGGTGAAGAAGGGAGTGGGAGAGCAGATGAAGAAAGCAGAGCGGGGAGCATGGGGAGAAGCAAGATTAAGTTCTTACAATGGAAAATCTCCTACTTTTTCCTTCCTGACATTAGTGACATTTTTATAGAGAGAATGTGAAAAACACTAGGTATTAGAAGAAAGTCCAAAAATTAAGAAATACTTTCAAACTTGGCCAAGGCAAGAATTAAAACTTAGATATTGATTCTCAGAAACAAACTGAACAATTTAAAATCAAAATTCACCCAGAACTGATTTCTTCAAAACTGAGGGGAATCATGTGTGTGTGTGTGTATGTGTGTGTGTGTATGCACGCCTATGCATGCGTGTACTATTAAGTATTGACCCCAAGGCCTTGGCACTGAACTACATGTCTGGATCTTTTGATTTGGAGAGAGGATCTCCTAAGTGGCTTTGTTGCCCAGGTTGAACCAAAGCTTGCAGCTCTCTTGTCTCAGCCTGCCAGAGTGCTGAGACCCTGGACACGTGCCTCACTCTAAGCTTTGAGAGGATTTTGTATATCGAAGTAAACTTAGCATGTGCTGACTTTGGATATCTGTATCTCCTTATTTGCATGAATGGTAATTCCTATCTTATGTTTTATTTATGAAAACAAAGAGTAAAAATTTGAAACTATATGTATAACTTGCCTTGCCTAAGACGTTACAATTTTATATGTATGTGTTACAGTCACTTAAACATTAAAACTTAAGCAAGTCCTATATCTTAAAGACATGCAGTCAGTTTTGACGTAAGAACTGTATTGAGTACAAAATGTTCATTTGAACCAGTAAAATTGAGCAGCTCAGACTGAACTTCCTTTTATCTGACCAAACTGAAAGCATTATGAGGTTGCTGTCAGAATGCTATTAGCAAAACCTGTATGCAAGAATACGAAGATGATTCTTTGAGGCTTTCTATTCTTCTTTACCAAAGTTTTTCATGCCCTGCATGTGTTCTAGTATAATTATTCAGTAAACTACCATTGGTCTATTGGAGATTTCTAATAGTGACTCCAAAATATATGTCTCTTTTGGAAAGAATGAAATGCATCTTCTGATTTTTCATCAGAAGCTGTTAATAAATTGCTATTTCTACTTGATTTTTCATATAAATCAAAGATACCCAGGTATATCAAAGATGCAAAGGGTGCTACTCTGAACTGAGTCGTGCCTAATATAATGCAAAGCACGGTGATACGAATTTAATAGCAAAATGGCTTTTCTTGGGATTTTACCTAGAATATTGCTATGAACGTTTAACCTGGAAATGCAAATTCAGATAGAGGAGCTGCTGAACAAATCACAATTAAATTGTGGCAAAACTATCTTCTTGGAAAATGAGAATTGGTAGAGAATATAATTGAAAATTTATTAAAGCTCATGTATATAGGGTTGGGGGACTGTAGGGTAAGTGAGGGAATGGGAAAAGATGAGAATTAAATTGTGTCATGTACTGGTACAAATTCTCAATACTGCGTGTGATCGTGATGTGTAATGTACTAATAAAGATTCAAATTTTAGAAAGGTTATTATGTATTTATGCTGTTTTAATTATTTACTACCATAACAGTTATTACCTATTGAATTCTGCTATGCTAATGATTTTTTAATATTTTCTACTTCACAATATCTACCATGTATTCTAGAGCTCACTTACAATTTTAGATTATCACACCAGAGAAAAGATATGATATTTACAGATCTGTTTTTAACAAAACTCACAGAAATACATAGTAGAAAGAGGGAATCGCAATGTCAAGAGTGCACTTTTGTTAATATTATTTCACTTATCTTTGTTCATCAACTGTAGCGACCATATTAATTTAAAATATTGATAAAGGAACCCTTGGCCACAAGAAGGAATATGTAGGCTCTCTCTCTACTATCTACTCAGTTTTTCTACAAACCTAAAATTGTAAAGGATAAAGCCTACTGATGAAACGAAGAGCAAATGGTCCATTGTCTTTATGAAACAGTTGTCGTTCTCTTCTGCACATGAATTATCTGCTCATTGTTTGTTTTAATCTGTTCTTAAAACTATGTTTCTCTTTTACAGTTCTTGATATCAGGTTTTATTTTACTACTTTATAGTTCAGTGTGAGCATACTGTATATTATGTACCTTAAAGTACAAAACTATAAATGGCACCTACTTTTCCCCTTTTGTTGAGTGTAGAGAACATAACAATTAGTATTTCCATTTTCCAGTAGATTTCCTTTTCAGTATTCAGACAGCATCTTTTCCAAACCTTGGGAAAACTGATCTTCACCTTTCTATCTGGTCAGGTTAAACAAATTCTGTGCTAATGGTACTAGTAGCAATAGTAAGGTTTGATGATAGACTTATTAACATACAGTTGAGAGAGAACACACCCAATTACAAGCAAGGCCTGGTTCCAGTCGTGGAGCCCAGGAATGTGAATACAGCAACAGGAAGGCAGCAGGCATGTTTTGAAAGTATTAAGAAGTGGCTGAGTCTCCATACTTGAGGGAGATATAAAGTGCTAAAGATAATGACAACTGAACAGGTTGCTTGGACTAAGATTCTTTCTTTTTTTTTTCTTTCTTTCTTTCTTTCTTTCTTTCTTTCTTTCTTTCTTTCTTTCCTTATTCCTTCTTTCCTTTCCTTCTTTCTTTCTTTCTTCCTTCCTTCCTTCCTTCCTTTTTTCCTTCTTTCTTCTTTCTTTCTTTCTTTCTTTCTTTCTTTCTTTCTTTCTTTCTTTCTTTCTTTCTTTCTTTCTTTCTTTCTTTCTTTCTTTCTTTCTTGTATCTTTGTGAAGTTCTGAGTATTAATTCCAGGGCCTTGCTTATGGTAAGGCAAGCACTCTACCATTGAGCTACACCCATAGCTGTAACATTATCATTTTACTTCTTGACATCTCCATGGAAGATATTCAAAGTTCATACCAAACTTTCTCTTATTAAAGTTTAAATGTAAAATCAATATTAAAGGATTCTTCCTTCCAATACTCCAAAAACAATTGAAAGGGGAAATATAATTACCGATACATATTATGAAATTACTTTAGGAATTCATTCTGTTTAACAGTTATAGTAAAGTTAGAGACAATAATAATAACGATACTATAGTCACATAATATCCAGAACCTGGAAAAAAGAAAGGCTACATTCACATATTTTTTAATTCTCATAAAGGAAAACTCCATTGTGTTGTTATTTTCCAGTGAATGGAAAATTAAAATGCATTTCCTGGGAATATGTCTTCTGTCAGGAGTCCAGGACAGTCTCAGTTACCAAGTTGTCTCTAATTCATTCTATACCTTTCATTTTGAAAGTTGATAATGATATATAGATATTTCTCTAGTATGGATCAGACAATTAAAAATATGATTCTGAACAATTTATTATTGTTATAATATTTCAAAACTCTATATCCATTAATATGAATATACATGCTTATGTATGTACCCTACAGACAGTTATTGAGGATAACATAATGACTCGTGTCCACAGCCAGTCCTATGTAACTGACGGTAATAAAGCTCCTGGGTTCATGGATATTGTTGAGGCATTATGCTTGAGCCAGTTCTCTTCACATGGCCCTCCGATGTCTCCTTGTAGATTCTCATCCAAAGTCATTGCAAGATAAGGAAATTTGTCCTAAAGCCAAAGTCAACTGTCACCAATAGATTGGAGAACAGTTTCCTTCAGGATGGCCCACCTTTTTGTACAGTAAAGACATGTACAGAATACAGGATTTGACAGGAGAAAGCCACGGAACTATCACCTTGCAGGCAGAGCCTATGCTCTTCAGCCCCGGCTGTGTTACTCTGTGTGACCTTCGAATGGTAGCTTAAGCCCTTTAAAAATTCACTGTGTTCAACCCACTTGTTTTATGGTGATTGAAAATTAAAGTAATGTTGGCAATCTAACAACACATAATTAGGAGTAGGAAAAGAGGATTAAATCAATAAAGACTAATAAATCATTTGATGCTACCCAAATGCACTGAGGTGACTTTAATGAAAGCTTTCCTCATTGCTGATTCACTGCTACCTCTTATACCCAAGCTCCATGAAACAGGCGTCTATAAATCATGGCTTCACTTCATTACCTTTGATTTCTCCTTAATTCACAACAGTTTTTCATGTACAACTACCATTCCACCATTAGTTCGCCAATGACTTCGTAGTTGTGCAATTTTTAAATACTTTTCAAATTGCATGTTCTCTGGTCTCTCAACAGTATTGACCAACGTTCCTGATTTCTTCCTGTTGAAGCTCTTACATCTCATAACTTTTGATATGATAGCAATCTTCACTGATCTCTGCAGTCTCCCTTTTTGATTCTTTGATGAGCTTACAAGTTTTTAACCTGAGGTTTCCTCAGGCCTCAAACCCTTACTTAAAACAAGACTTTAATTACTTAATTACTGAATAATATCTTCACCCATCTCTTCTCTCTGAACTCCACAGTTATGACAGTTGACTGAAAATACTCAGTTTCTCATCAGACAAGCACAATATGTACACTATGTGTCACACCACGAGTTTTCTGCAAATGATAGGCTTCATCTCATAGTGTTCAAATGTAAATCTAGGCATGATGGGACATGCCTACAGTCCCAATGTTCAGGGAGGTGAGGCCAGTATGTTCTAACCAGTGAGAACATATCTCAAAGAACTAAATGAAAACAAGACAAAGAAATGGGAATGAAATATTCCTATCATCTAATATTTGTGCTGCACTTTTTCTATTATGTGCGTGTGTGTATACATATATACATACACACACACACACACACACACACACACACATATATAAACAGCATTGTGTTACAATTGCCTACAGTATTTAATACAGTAACATACTGTAAAGGTTTATAATGTAGGGCCAATAGTTTATACCAAATAGCCTAGGTCCCTTGTAGACAGAGTTGACAGGGTTGCAAGAAGAGAGGATGTAGCTAATAACTGAATATTGGTGGAAGTTGATATTAAGAAAATTAGAAAAGAATAAGCTATACAAGAGAATATATAAACATAAGAAAGAAAAAAGCAAAACTGAAGTGAAATATATAGCAGGGATTTTGGTACAAGTCTCTTGCTATCTTACAAAGATGATTTATTTATGTATTTGAGACAGGGTGAGTGGATTTTAACTCACTATGAAGCTCAAGCTGGCTTTGAACTCACAGTCATCCTCCTGCCTCAGTCTCCACAGGACAGCACCATCATGCCTGGCTTACAAAGATGATTTTCAAAGGTAGTGTTTAATGTTACTGATGGCTTTAGGTGATGAAGTCATTCTTATTTAACTGTAAAGACTGATGAATTTTTAATTTCTGTTAATTCCATGATAAATGAAGTAGAATATTGGACATTTTCAGTGGGAATTCAATGCCATAATATTATTATTAGTGTGTGTACTAATTGGCCTTAATGAAGACTTTCAAATAACAACTAACAATCCCATGAACACATAGAATTTTAGAACCCTTTAAATTAATGTATAACATCTGAAATAAAAATACATTTATTTTAGAATTTTTATGATGAGAAGTTTGCCTGTATGTATTTTATACTTGTTTTGGGTCTTAAAAGGGAGTAAGAAAGCAAATTGTGTGTGTGTGTGTGTGTGTGTGTGTGTGTGTGTGTGTGTGTTCGCCTGGATTTAGTAAAAATCATGGATTTCATTACAATTTTTTCAGGGCTGACACTGCGATAAATTGTGTATTTGGGTTATAGGGTTGTTTAATCCTAGGGGAACAGAGGACATGGATTCAGATGCATTCTGTTGTGATGATATCTTTGGTTGTGAATTCTTCCATTTGGAATTCATAATTACAGTGTCCCTATACTTGAGGTTATTCTCAGCATTCAACCCTCTGACAAATCTGTTACACAAAACGGCAGCTGGTCCACTGGCAATTGAACTGCTTCTGGTGACATAATTTCATGATATTTTTTAGTCGCTGAAAGAGAGCAGCTGCCCAGAGCTTCAGAAGCACTATGTGCTGGGAACTTTGCTCACATTTTCTGTGGGGACAAAGGCTGTGCAGGGTGAAAATCCACAGGCACCGTTAGGTTAAGGATCACCACATGGACAATGCTCCCGTGCTGATCTCAATTTTAATCTGAAGTAAAATGTAAAGCATTGTTAATGAGGGGGAAATCGGAAATGAGTGCAGATCAAGAAAGAAAATTCAAATTCATGCAAAATATTTTAATTGGCTCACCAAAGGAGTCTATGGTTAAAAATTTTTAAAAACAGATCAGATTGAAAAAAATTCAGGTGGTGTAAAGACAGATGATAGTGCTTGACAGGGAATGAATTCTCTTAGCACATGTTCAGGTGAGGCTTTATGAAAATCTATTTCTCTGGCACTGTGAGGAAACAATTTGCATCTGACCTTGGAGTGGAGAAGGAGCCTGATGATCTCAGGGAAGAACCACGGACATCTCACTGTAACCCGTGCTATTGTGAACATCCTGCAAGTGATCCTGTTCATGTCTTTGACCCAAGGGAATAACTTGCCTTCAAAATGCCCTCTGAAATTCTGCCTTCATGGACGTACTTGTACAAGGGATAAAGAGATACATTCTCCATAAACAGTTCTTTAGGAGGCAGGAACAATTTTGTATTGACTTTACCTTAAAGCACTGCAACACATACCTGCAAAGAATCAAAGTGATTGAAAAATAGAAAGGAATATTATGATTATGGTAGTAGTTATGCAAACTTACACATGTGATAAATTAGTGTAGGGCTATATGCAAACCGTGGTGTGATTGTCAATTGCTAGATTTTAATTATGTGCTGTAATTAGTGGGATGTAACCTTTGGAGAAAACTGTATGATGGTGAAACAGGAATTCTCTGTGTGTTATTAAGAATTTTGTGTGACTCTATATCTATTTTTAAAATAAAAATTAAATACAGGGAGAGGTAAATGCAATTAAATATAGGCTTGGGATATAGCATAGCTCAGTAGTAAATATGTGTGACAACTCACAGTTACTATAGATAAGTAGATGGAGAGGTGAGTAATTAAATAGATGAATAAGTCAGCTGAAACAGAAATGACCAAGAAGAAAAGACAGGTTGGTTGCTCTGCATTTTTTTTTTTTTGAGACAGGGTCTCACTTTGTAGTTCAGGCCAGCTCTGCGCTCACTATGGAGCCCAGGCAAGCCTCGAACTCAGCAGTCCTCCTGTCTCTGCCTCCCGAGTGCTGGGATGACAGGCGCAAGCCACCACGCCCGGCACTGTGGCATGTGGTATTGATTGCCACTGGGCGTGAGTCACAACGCCCAGCATTGTATTTGGTTACCGGGATTTAACTCAGGGCCTTGCGCTTGCGAGGCAGGCACCGGAACCACTGAGCTAAATCTCCGGCCCTGCTCTGCATTTTTCGGAGAAATAAAAGATGATTACATACTACAGAATAAGAGACGACTTTTTAACATTTAGTTACTAAACAGTTCCTTATTCTGGTGAGAAATGTTTGATCATAAATCCCAGTTATGGAGAAGTCAACCACAGAAAAATCAGGGGGTAAGGAGAATACCTTCCAAGCCAAAGAAAAAGCAAGTGCAATTTCCTCAGATGGGCTGGACCCTGGCATATTGAAGGACTGACAAGGAAGGCAGTGTGCATGGGACAGACTGAGTCAGGAAAGGTACTAGAAGGTTGTTACAGTTTATGTCTGGGTGTAGCTCATAGGTGGGGCTCTGAGAAAGTGACTGGATCATGGGGGTGTGACGCTCACCCCTGCAATAGACCCCTCCATACAGATGGGAGCCTCTACAAACTGAAAGCCAAAGTAAACCCTTCCTCTTTCAAGTTGTGAGTATGCGTTATTATGTCTCAGTGGTGACAAAGTAGCTAAGACAGAGACCAATTCCGAGAGGGATGATAGAGTCAGATCATAATAGGAGTTCAAATGCTACAGTACAAGTCCAACTTGAACAGCCCTTGGGGAGCTTTGAACTTTAAGCCTTATGTGATTTCACTTAGGGATGAAAATCTAGCGACTCTTGCTCATACCATAGTGTTTGATGCAGAATATACAGTAAGTTTTTAATAAAGTATGAATTGAATTACTGCTTTCCCCTTCTTTTTTGTTCATTTTTGGTTTTTGTCTTTCTTTTGGTATGTGCAATGGAACTTGGAACCTTGGCCTTTCCAGGCAGGACCCAAAGCGACTGAGCTAAACCCCCAGCCTTGTGCTCCGTTATTGTTGAGAAAACCAGAATCTTACTCTCTTTGGTTAACAGTTTTGGCTTCGTCCTAGGCTTCCTTCGTGTTACAAAGCTGCACGAGCCGGGAGTGGTGGCTCACGCCTGTCATCCCAGCACTCGGGAGGCAGAGACAGGAGGATTGCTGAGTTCGAGGCTTGCCTGGGCTACATAGTGAGCTCAGAGCCAGCCTGAACTGCAAAGCCAGACCCTGTCTCAAAAAAAAAAAAAGCTGCACAAGTTTCAGAGTTGTTTCTTCAACAGCTGTGGTGATCACAGAGCATGTTCATTACTTCACAGATATAGGCAGGATTTAGATGTATATTATAAATCCATTCCAGATGGCTCTAGATGGTGCACATCTGCTGGTTTTTGTTTAAAGGGAGTCTTTCCAGATGAAGACTTTGAGAAATAACCTGGAATTGCACACTTGGCTCTCCTGCTGCGCATCTAGCAACACATGCTATACTCTTAACTTCTGCAGCCTTCGTTAGTTCTTTCCATTCTTGTTTGTTGAGCTCCCATTATGTTCTAGAGAATTCCTTAGGAACTAGAAATGCACTGAACAATTATACAAATAAGGTTTTATTTGACAGAGTCAGTGTTTCCCTTGGAGGGGAGGCAATATACAGAAAAGTAAAATTAGAACAAACAGAAACCACACAAGCACTTTTCTCATAAAGTACTTTCACAAAAATCAAAGTAGATGATCTGATAGTTACTGGGAGAGGTGATATTAAATGAAAGGTGTATGTGTTTCAGGGAACATGTGTCTCTCTGAGGGACTTCAAATTTTTGAATACCTGAAAAAACGAATCTACCCTCCTCTTCAGATTCAGCTAAAGGTGAAGATGAAAGAGTAGGTATAATCAAAGCCAAACCAGGGAACATTCATGTTTACGTTTTAAATTCTAGTGTTACTCTTCTTTGAAATGTCTGAGCAAGTATTGAGACCTTCCTTGGTTGACAAGATTGCAAGACTATTTCCGCTGTTTTCCCCCAGAGTGACAAGAAGCCAGGCAGCGTCTCCTTGTTCAAGCTCCTCCAGCGCTTTGCTGAAGGGCATCTTTAGTCATCTGTGCCATCCTTTTACTGTGGCCATGTGCTGGAGGGGATTGAGATGCAATCATACTAACTTGTATACAGTTCTTATTTGAAAGTCCTTTGAATACTTCTGAGGCGAATGCACAATAAATCCCAAATGGAACACTCCTTAATAATACGTGTTTTTAAAAGAAGTAAAATGAAAATTCTGTTTTAAGCATAGATACTTCTGAGTCATCTCACTTCTTGCTTTCTGGTTTTGTTTCTAAGTTAACTCAGCATTTAGTTGAATTAGAAGCAGCAGCATTCAGCCATCATCAAAGAAGACTAGTTCCAAAGCAGGGTGCATCCTGGAAGAAGACATGTGGTTGTTGTTAGAAAAACTGTGCCTGTAGTGATAGACTGGAGTCCTAGACACTTACCTGTCAGCAAATGGGGGAATTAAGAATCTCACTGAGCTTCAATTTCTTTATCTGTAAGATGGCAGCAATCATATCTGTATCTTAAAGTTGTTATAAAGTTAGAGGCCATCTTATAAAAGGAATTCATTATAAATAATATTATAATATTATAATGATCCTTGACTAAGGCTCTTTTATTATTATTATTTATCTCTCTTTTTAAAATTTTTTTTTATTTTTTTAGTTTCTTGAGACAGGGTCTCAAATCATAGTTGAGGCTGGCCCTGAACTCACTATGTATCCCAGGCTGGCCTCAAACTTGTGGCAATCCTCCTGCCTCTGCATCCTGAGTACTGAGACTACAGGCATGAGTCACCATGTCTGGCTTGTTTGATTATTCTCCATGTATGATGCTGGAAATGTAGGGATTGTATAGAATATGTAAGAGTATTGCAGATGATCAAGGTTTGATAAGCTACTGTGAAGGCATGTTTGCAAATTCTGGAATCATAAAATTGAGGTGATTATAGAGCCTGAAAACAGATTCTTCTTCAAGGCATTTATGATTCTCCCACCTTACTACTGTGAAACTGTAAGACCAATCCAGTTGGAATAACCTACTGGATGGGTCTCTTTGTTTCTTGGATAATGTTTTAAATTATATATTGAAGGTACAGTTCATTCACTTGCACTTACAGCAAATATTGGTTTGAGTAAAATTATTTTCTGGGCCAGAAACATAGCTCAGTGATTAAATGCTTGCCTAGCACATGGGAGATCTTGGTTTGAGCCCAACACTGCAAAAAGGAAAGTCTTCTCTTAGCATTCCAAATAGTTGATGTAACCAGTCATGTGACCAGAAAGAATTACTTGGCCCCACATTTTCTTAGAACCTGTTTTTTTTTTTTTTTTTTTTTTGTCACTGACTATCTTGGGCCCTTGGATAGAAGGAAAAAAATAAAGGACTCCACTGTAAGAATCTGATAAAGTAAAATCAGGGCAGTTGGCCCACAAATACAGGAGACCAGCTGAAGTTTTTCTGATTGTTATCTTAGTCCTGAGTCTTTAAGGCTGAAGGATAGTTTCCTTCTCAGGAAAGAATTAAGTTTCTGTACAAGCTCCTACTTCCTTGAAGCTAGTGGATTACAGTTTGGTCCAATGGTTCGAGGCTTCTGAACTTGTTTGAAGGACTTTGGAGTTGGCTCACCTTTGTCTCCTCACCTTGAATGGAAGAAGAATATGGAAATTCAGGGCTAATCATCCATTTATTGCCAACTTTTAGACAGATACTTCCTACATGATCAACATATCTATATACTGAGCTGAGAGGAGATTAACCCAAGATTTACAGTAATAGAGGATACGAAAGTCAGAAATTGTTATTTTAGGTACTACCAACCATTTATCTGTAGACTCAAATGAAGACACATGCATGGTTCATAGCAAAAGTAGCTTTTAATTTCCTGACCAGCCAAGGAGAAAACACAAATCCTGCTTTTAATATACAGCAAGGAATCCTGCAGGAGTCCTCTGGTTTCCCCATCCCTATAGTGATCTCTAATTATGTTATCATATCCCAGAAGTCAGGTCATAACATGATGAGGGTGAGAGCTGAACACTGCAAGGAACTGGCATTGCACTTTGGTTTCGATAAATGATTGTATAGCTATCTTTGAAGAAAGAATTCAGACAAGACACTTAAACCACTAAGTAGTGTATAGGTAGAATTTATTGCAAAATGATACATTTCAGAGTGTGTGAGAGAATAGACCTTCATGAAAGTGCCATGTGTGGTATGGCAACTGCACTGAGTACTCAGATTGTGTTTATATGACTTACTGGTCTTTGAATATCTCCTCCTTCCTCTAAGGTCATCATTCTTATACAAATAAAATGAACAGTATTTACTTGCTTCTTAGAGAAACAGGTCCCTATTTACTCCTCAAGTGGATGTCTTCATGGCGTTTATTTTGAGATCTTCAGGTTTTCTAACCCTCATCAATAGTCGGAACTTTCTGTAGACCCTGGACATTATCAGAACAGTTACAAAATGTTACTGGCTCTTGAGCTAAAATTTTAAACCACAAATTTGTGTGGATCTACACTACCACTAAAGAATTAATAAAGTGGAGGGGAAGCATCCTGTCTTTCTTGTTTTTCAAGTACCTCAGCCACCTGCATCCAAGCTGCTAACAGATGAATCTTTGTCTAATGTGACTGCGTAGGTTTTGAAAAAATGTTCTGGACAATTTGCTATTAACCTGTTGATGGCCAAATATGGCATTGCTTTAAATATCTCAGCCACTGAGCCGTCATTATATGAATCTTCAAAAAGAACTTATGGGTTATGTCACTCAAATGAAAGGTTTCGATAAATGATTGTATAGCTATTTTTAGTGTCACTTTACTGTGAACCAAGCCTATGATAAATGCTTCATTTTATTTATAATCAAATCGACATTTAATCTTTATGATAATTATTTGAATTGTGAGCTCATATTATTGTGTAGAAGAGAAAAATAAGTAAAATATTTGAGAAGATGCTAGAGGTCATAACTGGTTGACCTACATCACAGAGTTGTTATGAAGCTCAGCAGTTTATCAGAGTGAAACAAATACTTTTCCACTCTAAGATTAGATCTCTGGGAAATGCTAAGAACACGTCTTTCAGAAACTTGACTCTATTTGTATTAATGCTTCAAATTCACATAAGCACTGTGTAAGATGTAGTGAAGGATGCATCTGTCTAAAATATACTTGGAGGAAATACATGTAATTGAAAGATGATGAGGTCTAGGACCCATGAAAGATCTCAAGTTAAAAATAAAATATGTTTCTCTGTATCACAATTGAACAAGGGTCAAATTGGACTATGAAAGGGAGTCAGACACAAACGCCATCCTAAAATTCTTACAAATCTTCCAGAGGCTTGGTACAAAATCTAGAGCCTCTTCTATGGAAAGAAAAATAGGAACACTAACAGAATGTAGATATTCAGAAGCACAGAGAAAAAAATAGATATTGATAGAGAAATTGAAGAAGTAGTTACACTGATGGATCTTTTCCATTTATATAACTCTAAAATTGTGCTTGACCGAAAATCACTCAGAAGGATCTCATTATGGACTTTCAATAAACATGATTCACTAACATGCCATTTGAGAAATTGGTCAAATGTTTGATTATGAATGTTATATGTAATCCTGAGAATAATACAGTCTGATGGGACCCACAATGCTCATAAGGCAGTTCTGTTGCAGAAAGGAATACAGTGGAAGATGTACAAGATATGCAGGAAAGAAACAGAAGTTCCTTTTAGATTTTATCAGAAGAGGAAACATTTAAATTGAGGTCTTAAAGATGAGTAGAAGTCAGCCCCTTATAGTGAAGTGAATAATCAGGTGTATGCATAGAAGTGGTGGGGCTGGATATATTGGTTTCTCTATGAATGATGAATAAAGGAGTTCCATCCTCAGCCTTAGAAGAGAATGGACCATACTGATTTATATAGGAGCAAACTCACTGCATCTCTAACCATATATTCAGTTGCACTTCCAAAGGAAAGTATTAAGTCTTTCATGTCAAACTCTTTCAAGATTATGCTAGATATTTTCAGAATATTAAGGGGTGGACCCACTTCTTTGAGTAAAGCAAAGATAAATGACCCTAACCTTGTGAGGAGACGCTGACCTCTTTTAAAGACATTGAGTGGAAGCCCATATTGAATTTATATAAATACTAAACAGCTTGTGTTTCACTCCAGTGTCCCTGAGAGGTGAGAGGACTCCTGAGTGAATGGTACAAGGTTACATGGACAGAATGCCGGGAAGAGCACTGGTCAGGAATGAACAGTGAGCCCTGCCCCCTTGGGGTTAAAATAAAGGTAGCTTTTTTTATGTTTGGCACCAAACCAGTGGTGTTTCCTATGCTAAACAGACTGACCATACGAATTCCAATAATGAACATTTCTAAAATGGTTGCTGAAACCAAGAACTGGGCCTCATCTGGTTTATCAGTGCACAGTGTAAATCCAAAATTATTTTAAATCTCGGGTCATCAGTAATGGAACTCAAATACTGATTGAAAATGAACTTCCTTGTATCTAGGATAGACTTTGGAGGCCATTTTACTTGGACTCAGAAAAAACTTTAAAATTTTTAAAATTTTAAAATTTTGAAATTTATGTGTTGCCCAAAACCTTGGTATAATGTATATAATTCTTCACATCAATTGCAAGACTCAAATAAGGGAACACATGTTGGATACTTAAAGTAATTCTGAGTCTTAAGGCTGCTGAGCAATCAAAGCTGAGGGCTTGAAGATTCCCAGGTAGCAAACTAAGAGAAAGAGGGAGGCCACTCTGTTCTCTCTTGTGTAGAGGCCACCTTCACCCTATAGAGTGCACTTCTTTTCATACTTTCACCTGACTCACACCTGCTCTGCAGCCCCCGTAGTTTCCCTACCTTTAGAAAACATTGCCACCATTAAGGAAAGGGAGAGAAGGAGGTAAAGCTTCGTGGCAACTGCATCATTTATGGAAGATTGTCAGGAGAGAAAGATACGGGCTATTTGCAGAATTTCAAGAAATGTGCTGAACACGAGGTATTTCCTACAAGATTCTGGTAGCCATGTGAAAACACAGGAGAGAAAAATGGGTTTCAGAATTGGCATCTATCAGAAGATGCCTGGAAATGAAAACCTGAGAATATTTAAGGAGAAAAGATTCGTATTAACAAAAGCATTAACACTCAAAGACAGTAGAGAAGGGAAGCCTGCAAAAATAGTAGAGACAGGCCCACAGATATAGCTTAGTAGCACCACACATAAGGTCCTGAGTTCAAAGCCTGGTACTGCAAAATGATGATGATGATGATGATGATATAATAACAGAGACACCAGAGTAATGAGAACTTAACAGAAAAATGCAGCATCTCTAGCTTCAAACTGGTAAAAGGAAATCTTAAATCACAAGTTATTTAATAAACTTGTGATGAAACTCAGAAGTACAAAATAGTAGTTCAAAAACTGCAAATACCTGAAGGTCAATGTTAAATGAGTGGAGGTTATACTGATAATATATTATGCATAAGACGCAAGTTTCTGAGCTATTCAGAGGCTATCGTTAATGTTAATACACAATAGAAAATAATGTTTATGCTTTCCTGTCTATTTCCTGTCTATAGTCACAGGCCTCAACCTCCAGTTCTGAGACAGAGAAACATTGCTGGCCACTTAGTAATATCTGTTTTTCAGTATTCCAAAAAAGCATGATGGCACGGACCCACCAAACCTGCCCCGATGAAGTAAAATCTTGAAGGTGGGGCTGAGCAGTGGTCAGAGCATGAGTTCTGGATAAAAATCAGAATTAACTTGTGTCATATACTGGTACAAATTCCCCAGTGTTGAGTGTGATTGTGAGCTGTATATACAATGTACCAATAAAGAATTCAATTAAAAGAAATATATATATATATATATATATGATAGAAAAAATGCAGCATCATGTAAGCCAAGATGTTAATATTTTGAAGAAAAAGATGTATTGTGGATTTTTAAATCCCTCACACAGACATGATCTTCCTCAAGGCCAAGGTGAAAAGAGCAACCTGCACAGATCCATTTCACAGAACTATTCAAGGAAACTAGAAGGCAAATTCCAGCCCAGGACTTGGACCAAGTCTAACCCCCATCATGCACAAAAGAGCTGCCCTTCACTGTGGCTTTGCTGGTCACAGGAATGTGGCGCAATTCCCGTAATATTCTGACTTAAAGCAAGAGATGAAGCCTGCTTGTTATATTCAGCGATTGGGATGACAGTGACTCTGGAAAGAAAATTTTAGTGCTGAGTTAAAACCAAAGCCAAATTATTATGGGGTTTGCAGTGAATAAAACTTGAGAACACAGATAAAAGAAATGTAGCTCACTTTTGAAGAGCTTTGAGTGAAAAGTAAAGTAGACATACAGTATAATGACCTGAGAGTGATGTAGCTTTCAAAATTGCCATGTGAAGACTCTCAAGCATTTATAACAAAATTATGTTTTGCTATCTTAAAATTGAAACTTTCTAGCTAAAACTCTTTCCTTGATGTAGTACGACTATGAGTACGGTTTAATACCATGTTCACTGGAGAAAATGCATTTGGTCCACTTAGGTAACACAGTGTAATATAAAACATGACGAACGTGAAATTTAAGAACACTATTACAGTAAAAGACACGCTGGCATGATCCACCTCAAAATACTTGGCTTCACATCAAACGAACTTCTCTCATCCTTGACTTCTTCCTGAAGCACTTCTAAAAGTCCTTTCCGTAAGTGTCATCAGGTGCATTGTCGGGGCTGCCTCGATGTCCTGAGTCAATTCAAAACTTGCACCTTTCATGGTCATTGTAACTTTGGGGAAAAGCGCAGGTTGCACGGTGCCAGATGTGGTAAATAAGGGCATGGGGATGCACTCTGTCATGCTTCACGAGGTTACAGCCGCAGTGGATGTCACTCAGCAGCAGTGCTCACTGTCATTTAGATCTTACTTCCTAAAGCTGACCAAGGAGGTGGCAAGATGATGGAACACACGCTGGGCAGGGGCATTGGGGGGGATAATGTCAATGTGTCTTTCACTGTAACAATGTTTTAACTGAAGCATTCCTTTGATATTTGGATCACACCGCACACTGAGCACCTTCTATATGCATGAGTTTGCTCTCCTTGGAGATGCAGAAGACTGCATTCTCAGTCAAAGTTCAGACTATGGCTCACATGGTCATGTATCAGAGGTCCCAGCACCCACACCAACCATATTCATCCCAAGTTTACACACAGAAGAGCTGCAGTATTGGTCTGGTTGGAAGGCAAAGGCAGAAATCTACACACACAGTGGTGTGAAGGCTGTGTGTACTCGAAAAGATCTGGAGGATACTAGAGTGCTTATCTCTACTCTTATTTCAGTAAATTGATTTCTGAGCCTTGGGCTAGGGAAAGCTTCAGGAAATTTCAGAAGCTTTTGACGCAAAACACAAGACTATGAAGGACCTTTGAACCCTCACAGTTGCCTCTACTGTGTCAGGAGCAATGGGAATTAAGGAAAACAAACCCAGAGGAGAAGCTGTCTCATGCTAACTATCACATAGCAGCACAGATTTCCTCCATATGTGTCATGAATTAGCCCATGGATTCTTTCAGATATGATTGAGGATACGGTGTTCATAGAAGTCTGGGATAGGAACCTGCAGGTAGAAAAAAGAAAAATAATCGGGCGAGTTGGCTCATGCCTGTCATCCCAACACTCGGGAGGCAGAGACAGGAGGACTGCTGAGTTCGAGGCTCGCCTGGGCTACATAGTGAGCTCAGGGCCAGCCTGAACTACAAAGCGAGACCCTGTCTCAAGAAGAAAGAAAGAAAGAAAGAAAGAAAGAAAGAAAGAAAGAAAGAAAGAAAGAAAGAAAGAAAGAAAGAAAGAAAGAAAGAAAGAAAGAAAGAAAGAAAGAAAGAA
>PVIC010007387.1:0-51149 GCA_004025085.1 Thryonomys swinderianus | reverse complement strand
CCCCGAACTCAGCAATCCTCCTGTCTCTGCCTCCAGAGTGCTGGGATGACAGGCCTGAGCCACCACTCCCAGCACTGTGGTATGTGGTATTGATTGCTGGTGGGCATGAGTCACCACCCCCAGCATTCTATGTGGTTACCGGGATCGAACTCAGGACCTTGCACTTGTGAGTCAGGCGCCGGAACCACTGAGCTAAATCTCCAGCCCTCCCTTCCACTTTCGTGTGAAGGTTTTCGTAGCAAGCCCTCTCCTTCTGATGATATGCTCTAGGACAACAATTTATTCCATAGAATTTAACTCCAAATGGGCTTTGTCCTGTATTTTACTGATGGCTTGTTAGGCTGTGGCTGTTGGGTTGTTGTGATTGTCTCTCTCTATTTGGAGCCATATGGGCATGTTTCTCTGTTGTACTCACATAAACAATGTCCTTCTTTTCAACTCAGGTATGTGGTAGATGACAGAGTGTATGGGGTGTAGACTTTGAGGATGCTGTTTCCCACTTGTCAGAATTATTTGTTCTAAAAAGGTGTTGCAGCAGCTTATGCCAAGGGCCCATTGTGAGCAGAGTGACCACCACCGTTGTGATGAACAGCTGAGGACAGTCTTAATGCAATGTAGGATAGTTTATACTACTAAATTAATCTGCAGACATAGTCCTATAAGTGCAAGTGTATCACCAAAAATTTCTTATGCTGCTTTCTCATTATTTTACCAGATTTACCAAGATAAAGGGTTTTTCACACTTTCCTAAGTAGTAAACATATATTTTTACAGTTTTATCATACATTATTATAAAATTTTTACACAAGAGAATTGCCTTGTCATTTGCAAAACTAACGCCAGAGCATGAAATAATCCTGTAGAAATCATAGAGTTTTCACTTACTGATGATACATTTCATGCTGTAAGTGAAAATGACACACTTAAAAAAATGCTCTGTTTTTTTTTTTTTTGAGATAGGGTCTGGCTTTATAGTTCAGGCTGGCCCTGAGCTCTCTATGTAGCCCAGGTAAGCCTCAAACTCAACAATCCTCCTGCCTCTGTCTCTCCCCAGTGCTGGGATTACAGGCTTGAGCCACCATACCTGGCACTGTGGGTATGTGGCACTGATTGCTGGTGGGCATGAGTCACCCTGTCCAGTATTGTTGTATGTGGTTACCAGGATTGAACCAGGGACCTTGCGCTTGCTAGACAGGTGCTGGAACCACTGAGCTAAATCCCCAGCCCTCCACTGCTTTTGAAAAATGCAAGACTTTTAAAACTGTATAGAGTGTATTAGGAGGGTAGTAAATATTCAACATAAAATTATAAACTGCCAAATATAAAACTATTAATAACAATTCAACTTCATTATTTCCATTTTCAATGATTATTCTCCAAAGATTTCTTATGCTGCTTTCTCATTATTTTACCAGCTTTACCAAGATAAAGGTTTTTGCACACTTTCATAAGTAGTAAACATATATTTTTACAGTTTTATCATACATTATTATAAAATTTTTACACAAGAGAGTTGCCTTGTCATTTGCAAAACTAATACCTAAAACTAATTGTAAAGTTGAATTTAGCAGTAACTTTTCTTACAGTTCTTTTGGATAGTGAATGAATTTGAAACAAAGAAAAAAAAAACATTGTATACTTGAATTTCTTACAATTAGAAGCACAACCAATTAACAAAGTTGAACATTGGAAGGAAAAGTTTCCAACCCAAGAAATGAAAGAACCATCATCAGATTTAGATTTCCTTGCCATGGTGTTGAAGACTTTATCATAGGTAGTACAGAAAATAAAAGATGTTTCATAAATTATTATTGAATTTAAAAAGAGATTGTGGTAAACAAAAGTAATATAAGCCTACCTAGTAGGCACATTGACAGTTTTTATTCTAAAATATGTCACTTTTATATTTGAATCTAATGTTATTTTCTCTCTACCAGTAGATTATAAAACTGATGATTTTAAGAGTATGCCACATAAATCTAATCTCATATTTCTTTACTTGTTTTCTGCTTTTTTCATCTCAAACAGTATATCTTGTAACTTCTTGCTGATTCTATAACCTCATAACTCATGTCATAGATAACCCTATAAAGTTGCTCATTGTCTATATTCTTAGTGCACATACAATTCCATTGGTATTTTGTGTATTAGTATAAATACAACATCACAGAATTAAGTGTGGGGATTCAAACTAAGTTAAAAACATTGTAAATTAGTTAACATTCTATAAACAAAATTCATGTTAAGTACATTTAGAACTGTTCATTACTTTTTTTGCTTTGACTGACTTCAAGTTAATTGCTCCAATTAACTTTGCTCTAATGTCTTTTTTATTCCATATACCTCATGACATGCAAAAATATAGGTAGTGCTGGGTATGGTGGCTCATGCCTGTAATCCCAGCACTCGGGATGCAGAGGCAGGAGGATTGCTGAGTTTGAGGCTTGCCTGGGCTACATAGTGAGCTCAGATCCAGCCTGAACTACAAAGCGAGACCCTGTCTCAAAAAAAAAAAATAGGTAGTGATAGTGTTATAGAGGGATCACCCTCATCTGGAAGAGATTATTTTCAGGTCCCTGTAAGTAGGGCCAATACCACAATGTGTAGTTATACATGGTTAACTGCAAATCTCTTGTCAAAGATTTTCTTTAATGAAATTGTAAAAATAAGAATTATTATCTATATAGAAATCCAGTACAAGATTTACTTATACTCTGTTTGATTCTTATTAAAGAAAATATGTATTCTCATTTCTAATATAAATCATAAATCTTGAGAGGTTGATTGTGTGGAAATCCATGTGGAAGACCAACACAAAATCACATGAATACATGCTACAAAAAATAAGTTTAAAGCAGAGGTGTGGTGAACATTCAGTTACATATACCAGTGCTTAATTATATTCATTTAGAGCCATTGAATAAAAATAGTAGCAAAAGGAACTTAATAGAAAAATATTTCACCTTCATCACTAATTTTAGTCTGTTACACTATTTTCATTAAATATCTCATTATGTTAATGTTTGTTCTGCCATAAAAATATCATCAATTAGGATATTCAAAAACAGACATTCATGTTCTCATCATTCTGGAGAGTGGAAGTTCAAGGTCAGTGTTCTGTAGGTTTGGCTTCTCCTAGGTCGTTTTCTTCAGGTTATAGATGGCTGCCTTCTTCTGCGTCTCCACACGTGGCGTGTTTCTCTGTGTGCTTCGGTGTTCCAGAAGACTTCTCCTCTCATAAGACACTGTCCTATTCAGCTTCCTTTTGTCATGACAAATACCTAAGCTAAGTTAACTTAAAAAAAGAGATGATTTATTTGGGGTTGCTTTTTATGCCAACCTGATTGTAATGCTTTTGGGGGCCATGCTGAAGCAGTGCATCCTGATGGAAATGTGTAGCAATAGAAACTGGGTTAACTCCTGACATCCAGGAAGCAAAAAGAGACTGGAATAGCAAGGTCTGGAATTCGGATATACCCTTCTTGTACCTGGTCCCTCTTTTCAAGGCCCCATTTCTTAAAGATTCTACCATCTGCCACATACACCACATACTAGCTGCCAAGCTTTTGGGTGAACACTGAAATTCCAAACTCTGTCAGATACGCGTTCTGTTAGCTTAGGATTCATGCTTTATGACCTTTTAGAAGCTTAGCTGCCTCTTTCAAGGTTCTTTCTCCAAACACAGTTACAACACCCCAGATCAGGCTTCAGCATACAAATTTAGGAGAACACAGTTAAGTCTAAAAATGTTATTAAGTGCTTCTTTACATTATCATTTATGTTGTATAAAATGTATTATTGGATGGATAATAAATGTACATCCAATAGTGCATATTTTAGATAAAAATACCTTTTAAGAAATCATTATTATTTCAGTATTTTGACATTCTTATAATAAATGACTAAATATTACATGGCATGGTGCCATGATTATATGGCATCATCTTTAACCTTTATTGACACGTTATCTGTAACATTAATAGATATACAATAGGTCTAATTTTCCTTTTAGATACTTTAACTGAAAAGCATATGCTCCAGCTGATGGCAGTAATGGCTAGTATGATAGATAAAAGTGAATTCATCAATGTCCTAAAATAATATTTTCCTGTAATATACATAATATATTCTTATAATAATATAATAAATATATGGTACAATTTTTAAAATATACTTACTGCTTAAATACCTTTTCATATAAAACCACAATCCTCATTCCCACAGAAAGAATATTCAATTATGCTCATAAACTGCAGAAAATTTGTATAATCGTGTTTATGTGCACCCTTCAATGAGTCTAAAATTTTTTTTCTTGTCATAAAAGTTCTTTCCCATCATTTGTTCCTTTTGTTGTGATTTTACAATTAAATATTATATCATAGTTCACAGAACTGCGAGTTGGAAAAGTAGCTATTTCTATGAATATTGAGTTGAATACTTTGGAAAGAAACCAAAGTAGTGAGTAATTAAAGCTCAGTGTTAATATCAATATAACTTAATTAATTTGGAAAATTTAAAAAAATCTAATACTCAGTATTAACTGCACAAGATCAAATCCTGTATTTTTTTTAGACTTAGTTTTCTCATTAGTAAAATAATAAAAAACTCCTGGTTTGTTGGGTGGGTTTGAGTTAACAGATAGTAAGAAAAGTGCTGAAAGTATTTCTTAGAAGTACTGGAAGTAATTACAGAAAGTATATTGCAAGATAGGTAAGAAAACAATCATGCTGTGACAATAGGAAAATAATTATCTAGACATCAACTTCATACAAAGTCATTTTAAAGAAAGTTTTGGGTAAATGGTAACTTTATATTGGATATCTAATGGTTTTGAATCTGATTTTCTAAAAACAAAAACAATGCCAGCAAAATACTGCATGTAAATAGATCCAGTGTCTTAGTCATTTTTAGTTGCTGAGACACAATAGAGGGTATCCACAATTTAAAGGTAAGATTTATTTTTAGCTTAGAGAATTAAGAGTTTCAGTTCATAACTGGGTGATTCCAAGGCAGAAACAGCATTGTGGAAGTGGCCGTCACAGAGGAAAACTGCTCACATCATGGCAGCTCAGAAGCAAGAGAAACTGGACTCTCTTTTGAGGGACTGTACCTTTCCAATCATGCCTTCATTGGTTCTTTAGACCAAGGTCACCTGCTAGCAGCACATTTTGCTTTGGACTCAATGGAGTGATTCAATGATTAATATAGGGTCCCCATGATAAGTCACCTTCCAAACAAGGCTTTTGAGGTGCACCTCAGATCTAAAGCATAACATGTAGATACTGGAAATATGTGTTACACTATTTTTTTGGTAATATTTTGCTGTCAGTTGGAAGAAATAAACATTACACACTATTAAGAAATATACTAACATTGGTTATAATAACAAGATAAAAGAACAAAGCAGAAAGAAAGGACATGATAGTATGAAACAAATACAAAAACAAAACATGATAAGGAAAGTAGAAAAATATTAAGTAGAAAATACAGTAGAGATAAAAATTTTATAAGAAGTTATGAAAATATAAATCCCAAATAATAATAGGCTTACTAAAACTGTTAAAACAGGCTTTCAATTGAAGAACTTGTCCCCAAATACTTTATGCTTTCAATTATTTGGACTTACTTGGAATACACTTAGAATGTTAATGATAGAGAATTACAACAACTGCTACATAAAAATAATTTAAATGAATTACTAAGTTAAATGAAATACAGGTCATTATTATATATAGGTATGTACATTATTAGGAATAGATTAAAAATGTTCACTTTTGACAAAAGTTATTCATTAGAAGATGGCCATTTATGATGCCTTTATATCTATTTCTCCTAAGATTGAACTTGTGCATGTAAATAATATTTTGAAATAGTTGCAACTTGAGGCAATATGAAAAGATCAATGTACTGAAATAGAAAATATTAAAATAGAGCTTAGAAGGCTGGGAATGTAGTTTAGAGGCACCATTCCTGCCTGGCAAGTGCAAGATTTCAAATTTGATCTCCAATAAATAAAAGCCTAGATTTCATGGAGGAGCTTGAGATACAAGCAGTATTTTTATAACTTGAAGGAGTTTTATTGAATAACTATTCTAATTAACTCTGTTAATTAGCTCATGAAAAATTATTTGCAGTTTGAATATAATAAAAATTTCCATGTGTCTAAAATAAAAATAGCAAAATAGAAGCCATTTGGTCTTGAAATATGCTTTATGTAATAGCTATAATTCTGATGATGTTGGTATCATTTTAATCATGGAAGCATGAAGGTTCACTTGCCTAAAAGGTATTCTACAAACCCCCTACAATTGATTGATTTGATTTTTATTTATTAAGGTGTCCTCTCCAAAATATAATTCCAACCTAAATGCTATCAAAAGTTTTCTTTTCATTGATGAGGCATAATAGTATGGCTTATATCTAGATGTTCCCTTAAAGACTCATGAGGTTATAGTTGGGACTTTTTGGAGAGGTGCTTCTGGGATCAAGGATGTGATGTGTTAATTCATGGAATGATGCTAGAATTAAGGTTAGTTTGCCTCAGGTATGCAAACTACCTGCTCTAAGGGTGGGTAGCCTAGATAAGATAAGGGACAGAAAGAAGATTACCATTTGTCACTTGCTTGCTCCTTACTACTTTTTGCCTTCCCTGCTTTGCCATGGACTATTTCTCCCCTGTGATTTCTCTCTGCCATGTTTCCCAATCTGGAAACCAGCCAAATATGAACTGAAACCTCTCTGAACTGTGAGTCAAATAAGTCTTTCCTCCTTTACTTTGGGTGTTGGTTATTTTATTTCAGCAATGAAGAAAAATAACTAAGAAACACTGAGAATATAGAATTCATATGAAATTATGTAGTTGTTACATTTATAATTTATTGAGATTGAGGCTGTCTGGTGACAAATTTTTAAAGTCAGATTTATCAAATCATAATTTACATAGAGTAAAATTATTACTCTGACTGTGAAGATCCATGCATTGGTCATGTAGCAATGACCATGGTAGAGATAGGAAAGTTACATTTCAGTATTCTATAGTTTTTCCAGCCAGTATCTCATTCACATTACCATTCCCTATAACTTATGATCTTAACTATGTCTCTATATTTTTTATTTACAGAATAAATGTGTGGCATTTAAAATGATTTTATGTATTTTCCAAAGGGTTTTTGATATATATATATATATATATATATATATATATATATATATATATATATATATATATATATACTGTTGCACTGTTATTGCTACCCTTTTTTACTATTGAGTGGTATTCCATTATATGATGTGTCTCAGACTGATTATGCATTTGCCACTTTGAGGTAAATGTATATTTGTAGATAAAACTTATAAAATTTATGCAAATATCTTGATGAGTACATTTTTCAACTTATTTTTCTTTTGTGGATTTTTTGATTATGTTTTCAATAATATCAAGAATGATATTATTGTACCATATTGTACCAGATATGAGTTATACATATTTAAGAATGTATAAGGAATTGCCAAAATGTTTTCCAAATAGACTGTAATGTTTACATTATTTCTGAGTAACATTCCATCATGGAAGTGTACTAAAGATTAACTCTGCCTGCACACATTTAAAAATCACTTAAAATGAAAGAAGAAGTAGCCCACAATAAGAGCTGGAAATCTAAATTTCCTAACTTCCTTAGTTACTTTCTTATTCTGAGGACAAAATATCCAGTGGCCACACTTTTTAAAGAGGATTATTTTGGCTTATGATTATAATTGACTCTAAGGATTCTTACATGGTAATGCAGGTCTACATGACATTCTACCCAGTGATAAAATAAGAATTCCCGGGGCCGGAGAGGAGATTTAGCTCAGTGGTTCCAGTGCCTGCCTAGCAAACCCAAGGTCTTGAGTTCAGTCCTGGTAACCACATACAACAATGCTGGGTGTGGTGACTCATGCTTACCCACAATCAGTGCCACATACCAGAGTGCCATACCATGCCTGCAATCCTAGCACTTGGGAGGGAGGCAGCTACAGGAGGATTGTTGAGTTAGAGACTTGCCTGTGCTATGTAGTGAGCTCAGGGCCATCACAAACTACAAAGTGAGACCCTGTCTCAAAAAACAAAACAAAACAAAACAAAACAAAACAAAAAAGAAAAGAAAAAAAAAGAATTCCCATAAGCTGCACATGGAACATGCTCCAGAAAATTCTAAAAGTGAGGGGGGAAAACCCCCAAGACTCCTTAAATTTGAGAAGAGTGAAATCCTAAAAATGTGCTTTTGGCTAGAATGAGATAAATTAAAAACAGTGAAGAGAAAGAAAGTGAAAAAATTTAAAATATTTGGATATCACACAGCATATTTTTGAATAATCTGTTTGAAAATAAAACACACTAACAATTAGAAAATATTCTGAGGTGAATGAATAAGAAAATATATTACAACTTATGGATTAATGTTATAAGCATAGTGATAACATTTCATGGCTGTAAACAGACATATTTATAGTGAATATCCCAAAGTGATATTTCACATTTCTAAAAAATTATTAAAAGAAGAGAAAAGCAATGGGAAACAGAAGGAAAGAATGAAAACTGCATTAGAGATCGATATATTATAAAATACCAATAAAGACAATACACAAAACAGAGTTCTTTGAAAAAAACGCAAAATTGATAGAGTTAAGGTAGACAGATAAAATGACAGAATGGAAAAATACTGATAGGCAGAAAATGATAGAGAAAGGAGTGATAAATTAATTGAATCAGGAAGAAAAGATACATCAGAATGATTTTTACAGAAATGCAAGAGAATTTGTACTAAAAGAAAGATCTTTATTGGGACCTTTATACCAACAATATAGGAAGCAGTTAAAATGGATGCATTTCTAGTTAACTTAAATTATTAAATTTGACTCAAGATGGAATAGGGAGAGTTCCACACTGAGCCAGTGTGGAAGGACATCATCAGAACAAATGAGAGAACAAAGACAGGTTTTCTTATTCTTCTGAAGTTGGGACATGATTCTTTTCCTGCATTTGGACTTCAGAACTTCAGGTTCTTTGGGCTGTGCATTTGGGCAATTGCACTACTTGTATCTCAGTTTCTCAGTCCTTCGAACTTGGTCTGAGCACTATATTAGCACATTCTTTCTGATTTTGAGGTCTTCAAACGTGGACTGAGCTTCATTGCTGGCTTATCCTTTTCCCAAGATTCAAGGTGCCTATTATGGAATTTCACAGCTTCCAAAGTCATGCAAGCACATTTTCCTAGTAAATCTCTCTCTATGTCAATTGATATATAGATACAGATATAGATATTGAAATATATATTGATATATATGTTTATTTCTATATTTATTGATGTGTATGTATATCTACATTATTTCTCTGTATGTAACTATAGCCTGTCTCTGTATTTCTTTAACTAATACAAGTGTCAATCTTCATAAAACCCAAGAAGATACTTTTATAGAATTGACAATCTGATACTAAACCATGAAAACAAAACATTCATGAAGGAAAAAAGGTATACACAAGGCACACACTATTATGTTTTATATCTAGATGTCCCCCATAACTCAAAGATGGGGATTTTGAAGAGTGATTAAATCATGAAGCATTTTAACTAAATGTGCTCAAGGAAGGTTCTTAGCAAAGCTGAGTCACTTGGAGAGCTGTTAGTGGGTACCTCCATCCCTGTTTCCTCCTTTCCTGTTATTTGCTTTCCAGTTGCCATGATGTGAGCAGCTTTATTCCACACAGTCCCACCCACCATATCAATGAACATGTAAGGATCGAAATAAACCTCTTCTCCTTTGAGTTGCAGGTGTTGGGTATTTTGCACCACGGACAAGGAACTTGACTGAGACATTGGTACCAAAGCAGTGGGCTTGTTGTGTGACACTACCTGCCTGTATGGTTCAGAAGATTTTGGAAGTGGTTCATGAGAGGAGTTTGGGAAATTTTGGAGATGTGCACTGGACAGCTTTAGACTCCACTGGACAATAGCTCCAGAATGCTGAAGTCAAACTTGATGGGATATTCTAGACAGAGCTCAGAAAAGCAAAATAATGATTAAAAATGCAGACAGTATAGACCAGGCTAAGAAACTTTCAGTTAGGAATAAAGACTCTATTGGGAGTTGGACTCCTGGACATGCATGTTGTACTCTGGCAGGTGACTTGTCTACATTTTCTCAAGTCCTGAGACTTGGTGGAAGATTGAAATTAATGGCAGGCTAATTAATCTGTCAGAAAAATTTATGCCCAGCCCAATGTTCTGGCTGTGGCACGAGTACTTCTAACAACATTTAGCCAGATGTCTACTGGGGATCAATACCAAATGGCATGGATAAAAGGTTTCAATTTTCCCAGAAAAGAGGCTCCTACAAAGTTTTGGCTTACAAGAGCTTCACTGTTAAATATGTTAGCATTCGAAATAAGCCAAGTATTTCACATCAGGAAAATAAGAAAGATATCTTGGAGGCATGTGGGGTATCTTCCAGACCCTACACTTTGTACATTCAAATGTACAAAAGTGAAACACTTTGCCTTGTGAAAAGAGCCCCCAGGCATACTACTCAAGAAAGGCTGCCTAGGGAATTGGCTTCCTAGGATTTAGTTATCGGTACTGAGCCATCCAAACACTCAAGATGCCTCAACAACTATGATACAAAATGGATATTGTAGCCTGCATCTGACCTGACATCATCCATGTGAGGCTGGTTTTATAGGCATTCAGAATGTAAGAGCTGTGATGTTGGGCCATCTTCTACCCAAGTATCAGAAAACAGACAAGGAAGCAAGCTAGTGTGTCCCTCAGAGGGCACTGCACAAAGCTTTGAGAGTGAGACCAAAGGTATAGTGGCAGCCCCAGGAAGCTGGAGAAGCAAGGATGTGTTATGTAGAGGAAAGCAATAGGCAATGAATAAAGGTGGCCAAAGAGAATATATGAGGGCTGTAACAGCCGGGGTAATAGAGGTAGGTCTGTCCAAGCAGTTTGGAGGTCACATCTTACCGCAGCTTCGCATAAGTGCTAGACACAGAGCTAAAGGATTTAGTATTTTCCCTCCTGTGTCTTGCTTTGATTTCATTTTTTCCTCTACCTGCCTCAGTACTAGGGATTGAACTCAGGACACTGAAGTTGTGAGGCAAGCACAGAACTATCTAACTAAATCTCCAGGCTCGCTTTCATTTCTTATTCTCCCCCTATTTCTCCCTTTTGGAATGGGAATATTTACCTCATGCTGTGGTATGTTGGCAGTATTTAACTCATAATTTTAACAGTGGCTCACAGCAGAAAGTTTGCCTTGAATCTCAGTGGAGATGTGGGATGTGAAATTTTTAGCAGTGCTACAACTCTTCAGATTATGGCCACTCTTAAAGATGGACCAAATATATTTTGTGCAGATAGATATGCATGATCTTTTTGGTTGGATCTGTGAAATGTTATATTTTGTATCTGGATGGCCCCTCAAAGCCACATGTCTCATAGGCAGGATGTTTAATGGTGATTGATTCATCAAGGTTATATTTAAAGATAATGTTAAGAGTTGGCCCTGGTCCGAAAAGTTGGGACGCTTGGGGCATGACTGGAAGGGTGCATATTCCTCCCTGATCCTCTCCTTCTCATTCTCCTTCCTGGCCACTATTGTTTGCAGCGGTCTTGCACCATACCCTTCTGCTCTGCAGCCGGCCAGCCAGCCAGGGACTATAGACATTAGTCAAATAAATCTTTAAGTTTTGAGTGTCAACTATATTGTCGATAGAAAGAGTCACTAAGACACGTACAGACATGCACATATATACCTGGATAGCACATATGTTATGAACACACTTCAGTCATTAAATGCGCTTTTATATTTAATTAAAATTGTTACATATATCACTGGAAAACGAAGTCTAATTATTTCATTTCTGTCTCCTAGATAACATATCAATAAAGGCAAAGGAAAATATTTAGTGAGACCTATAATATTATGTGGCTTACAACTTAAGAAATTGCAAATGATGTAAACAATGGGTACTGATCATTTTAACTAAATTATTTTTCTTAATTACAGTGGAATTTCAATATAAAAAGAAATAGCTTTTCCCAAAGTACCCAAGTAATTGTCTTCAACTAATTATACATAATGGATCTGTAACTGTATCATGGTTGATTCTTCTAAAAAATACATCTTGATTGTGTATGTGAAGAAACAAGATACTACATAATTATAAATTGATCTCATATATTCAATGTGATCATTATGATGAGATGTTACTATTAATAACTTCATTAAAATATGAACATAAACACTCAACCCTCATGATGAATAATTATAGGCAAAAGATGACATTGTTGTTTTCCCAAACACTTGAAAGAATGAATAATTGGAGTTAGTGGAAAAACATTTCAAATTAAATCTAGGTTAGAATGACAGATTATTTTGTATTTAATAATATGGCCAGTTTTTCAACAAATATATACAATTTTCAAGTTGAGACTCCTATTATTAAGACAGTGACACTTATTCCTATAATTAAAATTACATTTTCTTACCTGTATATCTCAATTTAATACCTGTAATTATCTTGTAAGATTAATCTTAAAGCAAGTCATTTTAAACCTTAAACTACTTAATAACTAAATATTAGTTGTACTTGAATGTTTTGAGAAGCAAGCCATCAATGGTCTTCACAAATACCTTCAAAATTATTAGTTAATAAGAGATAGCACATCATATGAGTGTTAATTTCAATATCTCTGCAGTTATTTCTGAATATACAATATACTGTCAGGATCCTATTAAATTTATAAGTATTAATTTTTTCCACAAGGTTCAAATATAGTCAATTGGAGGTATTAATTTTGAGCAAAGACGATAAATGAGGCTTGCACAAAATGCTTTTAATATACTGGCTATTTGGACAAATTGTATTTGCTGACTAAGATTTGATTAGGTTGCAATGGGTTGCTTGTTACTGTGGTCCGAAATGGTCTCTTGGGATAGTCATGAATAGAATGGAAAGAAGCATATATATTGTGTTAAATACTTAAGTAAAAATAACCTCTCAGTTTTAAACTTATAAATAATCTTAGTCATACATTTCATAGCATTGTATTTTTATTTCATTCTTCTCTACATTGTCTTCTAAGGAATCACAAAACACTTGTTCTGCCCTGCTATGTCCTAAAAGGAAATAACACTGAGTAAAAACAATAAATTTAGCTGAAAAAGCATTTTTTTCCCCTCCACATACTGAAAGATAAAAGAAATGTTCAGTGGCCTGGGGATTTAGCTCAGTGTTTCTGGTTCCTGCCTTGCAAACACAAGGTCCTGAGTTCAGTCCCCCTACAAAATATATATTCTAAAGTGCAGTGTACTAAAGTTCTAGTCCATTTTTCTACTAAGAATGTATACACACACACACACACACACACACACATATAAATCAATCTAAGTCTGGTTGCAGCTTTAAAAAGCAATACCTGACTCACTTTCCACTGCTTCATATAACACCAGCATGTTCAGAGATGATCTTCTAGAGAGCAAAGAGTAAAATCATAATTCATACCCATATGAATATTTCAGGTAAAAATATGGTTGTCATAAAATATTGATGATGACAGGTTAAAGATACAATATCTGAATTACTACACTCTCATGTCATTCAATAAATAAATCTTTTACATCTCCAATGAAGAGAATTCTGAACAAAGTGTGCGTGTGCATGTGCTGCGTTTCATCAGAGCAAGTGACTTTCCAGTGGTGAATATATATAAAATGGAAAGAGTCTGAAAGTAATGTTTTGAATTGACTGGCACTTAACATTCAGCTTACAGGAGGATGCCAGAGTCTCTAGAGTTAGAAGGAATACACAGGGTGAAGTGTGGCTGGGCTGGATCGTGGTAAATACTCTTGACACTTCTGGCTGTAGGCTGTATGTGTGATGTTGATAGAGGCCTCAGGTGCACCCGTGTGGGCCCCCAGTGTGATGCACCTGCCGGCGAGCAGCCTCTTCACAGCCTCTGATAATGTGACTCTGATGCTGTGTTTTGGGGGAGGCTGCTGAGTGAGCACTGGACATGAAGAAAAGGTCAACTATCTCTCATGTTCCAAACAGGATTTCCACCTTGAGTTGACAGTTTAAGAAAAATAATATCCAATAGATTAAAAGAAAGTTCAGCACTTTCTAGGAAGTAATCTGCAAACAGGCCTACCCACAGGAATTTAGAAGTGCATGATACTACCCAACCAATTGCTTCTGTAGCTAATTAAAGTAACATCATTACAAATGATTATTTTCCACTGAACATGAGAGAAATGAATTGACTTGAAATTCAATTTATCTTGCAATTATACTTGGTGATTATATCCCATTTTGTATAACTATCTTTATTTGTACAGTAACATTGCATTTCATCCTGCAGCTTACTGCCACTCAATATAGAATGGCTTTACATCAATTCTATAGCTGTGCTCTAAAGGATATAATGTATGAGATTCAGATGAAAAGCACTATCCATATACTTGCTTAGGATTTAACAATGCATTAAATAGAAAAAGAAGATTATTCTGAGAAATGCAGTCAACTCTGGAGGGAGAAATAGAGGTTTCACAAAAAGTAATGCACTTCCAGTGAACCAACTAATTATTGATGATACAACTGGGCACTTGTGCTTCTAACAGCCAATTTCATAGACTCTCTGTCAGGTAAAATCCAATTGTAAGATTTGTAATGCAATTGAATTTTGCCCAAAGGAGGGAAAAAGTTAATGTAAGACACAGTTGGAAGGGACTTGAAGCCCACCGGGTGGAATCTCTTTTTAACAGACAAGAAAAATCAATGTATAGAAAGGTCAAAGGAATTTCCCAAGTTCATCCAATTAGTTCTTTACAAAATTAGGACTATCCCTTGAGTTGTCAGTTCTCAATTTTCTAATGAAAGTATTCTTGAGAAATATGCTATAACTTAAACATGGAATATTAAAAGAAAATGTAGATGTACATAGAGCAAAGATATGTCTGGTATGATCATCTGATGAGGGTATTGATTTCTATTCTGCTACCACAAAAGCCACTAATTTAAACCTTATGTGTATAAAATTAAGATTTGCCAACTTCACTTACGAGTTATCTGTGGTAAAATGAAGAAATATAGAGAAGATTTGAGACAGTGAACGAGCAAGACAAAGACTAACAAAATGTCAAGAGATTTGCTGCACGGAGCCAACAGCACAGCATACACGTGAGGGTCATGTGGAGGCAGAAGCCCCGTTTACATCACAGGACCAAGGGCACTGAATTTTCACTAGAAATCAGCGACCTAATAACTTTTACAATAAGTTTTTTTTTTTTGCAACAGCTGACAAAAAAGGTGCCCTTCAACTTGTGAATTTCAATCTACCCAACATGACTCCCCCAGGCCATTTATAGCACAGAGAAATACATTGTAGACAGGTTGAAATGATAAGAGAAAATATTTGAGAATGAGAAATTAAGAAAAATTAGTATATGATTGAATCATTAAATCCAATCAAGATAATTAAAAATATGCTCACTAGCCGAATTCAGTGATCAGACACATATTGTTATTGTGCACGTAAGGGAAAAAAATAAATATATCTCCATAAATGTAAAGCTGAATAATAAAAGTAAACAAAAATCTCTATGGAAGATCAGGAAGATGAAGTGAAGAAATCCAAGAAAGTTGGCAGATAACAGGAAAAGGTAAAACAGGAGATAATTCCGGAAAACTGTATCCCAATGCCTCCAAAAAAGTAAAATCAAATCAAGTAAATAAAGGCAAACAATGAAAGCAAATCAGATCAATTCAGTGGAAAAGTAATATACAGAACATCAACTATAAACAATAAATAACACGAACAAGACAGTTTATACAAGTGGGAAGACAAAAAAACAAAAGTGTTGTAATGGAATTTCTATCCATAGCATTGTGATAATAGATAAACACACCTGTGCATTTGTTAAGAATCACAAAAATATGAGCCAAAGGCAATACATGTTACTATATATAGTTTAAAAAATCAGTCAGAATATTAAAAAATCTAATCATGACATGTAGACTGTATTGCTTGGGAGTGAAAGTGCTGACATATATAACTTTGTAAAATCACTTTTTTACTAGATATGTAAGACACTGTATTCTAGTTTATAAATTCATTTCTCACTCGAGTACTGATTAGCAATTCTGACACTGTGTCCCATGTAGTCCAGTTTTAGATGAAATGTAGCTAATGAGGGGCAGTTATTTGTCTGAGAGAGGGAAATGGCAGATGAATGTTAGAAATAGTGCTATGTCGTTAGAATGGAGTCACACATAGCTATGTGGACTCATGTTTATTTTAATACATTGTGGACAGGGCTACGTAGTAAGTATAGACAGGTGTGTCCAAATGAATGGGTACACATGCAGTTTGCACAGTTTGATCTGCTGAAATGGTCTGAAATAGTGACAATTTCACAGCAAGGAACACACCTGGGAAGAAAATAAAAGGTTCAAAAATGTCATTCTTCAAGGTAAGATTTCTTGGAGAAACAAATCCAAAACAAATCATCTGGATTTGTTTTGGAAAAATTGCAAAATGAGCCTTGGAAAAAAAAAAGGAGTGCACACCCAAAAGCAAATTATAAAATATTCTATGGGGCGTAGAAAAAAGCACAGGATATACCAGCCCTGAGTCTCCAGTGGTGAAAGCCAAATGAATTTTAATAAAAAATTAAAAATATAAGTGTAATAATTGAAACTCTCACAATAAAACACATTCATGATCTCAGGCTGATACATATATGTAACATATAGATGATATATATAATATATAGATGACATATATTATATATACAATTTAATAAACATTTTAAGGAGGACCCATTGTTCCTCATAAAATTATTTTAATGAACAAGTACAAAAGGAATGAGAAAGAAAATCATTACTGGGATATTACAGTAATATTGTTGCAGACAACATACCCTAATGAATGCTAAGTTTTGTGGTAAATGTCTTCAATATAAGTAAACATCTGCAATAGCTTCAAACTATCTCTTTACAAATAGTAAATTTATGGTAGTAGTTTAAATTTCTATTGACAAATTATTTTCTAACCTTGTGATCCTGAAGTGACATTTACTTCTAATCCCCTTTTCACTGGGTACACTGTGCGTAAGATTTTGGCCTGTACTGCTTCATGGGCACGCGTGGAGACCATGCACTATTACTTTGCATTCACAATGTGAGATAACTCTTTGCGACACAACCTTAAGCATTTCTCTACAATTTCGAAAGAAGAAAGAGACACCATTCAGTATACACTAAACACAGTGACACTGCAACAAAGGTAAATAAGAAAGGTTTGAACTTCCACGTTACTCAGTTTTTTTTTTTGGGGGGGGGGGTTTGGGTTTTTTTTTTTTTTTTTTTTTTTTTTTGCGCTTTTTGGAGACAGGGTCTCACTTTGTAGTTCAGGCTAGCCCTGAGCTCACTATGGTGCCCAGGCAAGCCGCCGCGAACTCAGCAATCCTCCTGTCTCTGCCTCCCGAGTGCTGGGATGACAGGCGTGAGCCACCACGTCTGGCATTGTGGTATGCGGTGTTGATTGTTGGTGGGCGTGTCTCCACGCCCAGCATTACATGTGGTAACCGGGGATCGAACTCAGGTCCTTGCGCTTGCGAGGCAGGCGCCGGAACCACTGAGCTAACCCTCCGGCCCCTTTTTTGTTTTTTTTGAGACAGGGTCTCACTTTGTAGTTCAAATCTGGCTCTGAGCTCACTATGTAGCCCAGGCAAGCCTGAAACTCAGCAATCCTCCTGCTTCTGCCTCCCGAGTGCTGGGATGACAGGCGTGAGCCACCGCACCGGGCACTGTGGTATGTGGTATTGATTGCTGGTGGGTGTGAGTCTCCATGCCCAGCACTGTATGTGGTCACTGGGGATTGAACTCAGGACCTTGCACTTGCGAGGCAGGCGCAGGAACCACTGAGCTAACCCTCCGGCCTGTTACTCAGATATTTAATGGCCTTTCATCCTCTGCTATTTTACTCCATGTTGAACGTGTGACCGTATGTCTTGTGTTTCGGATTAAGTACAGTTTGGGATAGGCGTGTGTCCTAGAAATGTTCCATGGTGGGTTGTCCAGTCGAAGCCCATGGCCAAGAGACAGTTCATCAGCATTCTGACAAGGAAGTCCATTTGAGAATTTGGAAATAAAACGTTAGGAGACAGGAAAAACTAATAAAAAGAAACCACAGTTAAATTATTTGTATGTGCTAAATATCTAACTTGAATATTGGGAATAAACATTTCTCTGGTTCCCTTCTTCTCACTGAGAACTGACACTTGACACTCGTCATTTAAAAGTGAAGATTTCTGGCTCTCAGTTTGCAGAGGTTTCAGTCCGTAGTGGTGGATGCAACGTAGGGCAGGATGGCAGAGGAGAACGGGCTCTTGGCATGGCCTCGGGAAGCGGAGAGAGACCAAGGGAGGCAGGAAAGGAGGCAGACCCTCCCGGCCAGGCCCGGTTGAGCCATCTTCTCCGGTCAGGGTCAGCTGCAGACTTCACCGCTCACCCTAAACTCATCAGGGACGAATCTGCTAATGACTATCATGCCTTCCTGGTCCGGTCACCTTTTACAAGCCCCATCTGTGAGTGCATGAGACTGTGGAGGAGATTTAAATATAAACTATGACACTAGCTGTATAATAAACAAAAGGACGTGGCAATTCCTACAATACATTCCACAATGAATTAAAGGGAAATGATAAAATGGAAAATAAGGAATTCACATATCTGAATATTTAATATGTTCAGATATGCTATTCAGGACATTGAACATTATTAAGAGTAGGAGAGGATAGCAGCCTACACCGCCTCAAACAAATGATAAATGTACGAGAAGACAGAGCTGTTTACTCACATCTGAACATTATACAATGTGCTCGTGTATTGAAACATCACAAGACATCACAGCATGCATTTTTTAATGTGTAGATTAAAAATATATATGTAACTAGTTGGTACTTTATGTTTGATTTCCTGGAAGCTGGAATTGTGATAAACAAGAAACCGTTCTTTGGAAAAGCTGAATGGCAGAAGGATTCAAAAGTTTAAGGTCATCACACCAGCCGGACACAGTGGCACCTGCCTATGAGCCTAGAATTCAGGAGGCTGTGAGGGAAGGAGTGGAAATTTGAGCCCAGATAGGGCAATTTACTTGGGGCCTGTCTCAAAAAGCTAAAAATGAATAAATAATTAGGAGGTAAGTTTAACAATGTGGTCATTGATATGGATAGGCCAAAGAGTGCAGTGAAAGATAAGCCTAAGTCTCTAGTTAATCAGTGATATACAAAGAAGGGCCATTCACTAATTTAGAAAGCCCAGAATCTAGTTTGGGCTGATCCCAGCATAATGAAAGGTATACACAGAGCAAAAGTACATGGTATAAATAAGAATGTTATTGTGACTCCATGGTCAGAATGTAGTCAGAGTTAAAATAATGTGTATCTTTTACTGGATCTACTGCCATGTTCCCAGATTGCTTTTTTCTAACTGCTTCACTGTGTTCTTCTATAATAATTTGGAGTTGGTATGGCATAACAATATATGCCATATAATATTTTGTGCTATAAGGCAAATTACATTGTAATCATTAATAGACTGCCATGTCAGACATACATATACATACCTACCTGTTTATGCATAAACACTACATTCTGACTTGTTCTGGGCATATACTATGATTAGACTATTATTTCGTTGCAAGTAATTTTATGCCAAAACTTACAACAAATACCCAGAGGGACAAAACAGCATCTTGCAAGTTGTATGGAATTCAGATGACCCTGCATACTGGCTTCAGGAAAGTGCTTGGTCAGAAAAGATGCACTATTTAATATTTATTATGTGCTACACGAAGTACATTTCTCTCTACTGAGAAAAAGTCTAGTTTTGTAAATAAAGTGACACAAAATCAAAGTGAATGTTTTTCTTGTTTGTTTTGTTTCATTATCTCATTGATAGTTAAGAAAACTCAACATGGTACAAGATAAATTTTAAAAGATCTTTTGGGCTTTTAGGCATTCTGAAAGGTATGCACTGCTGAAGTTATTAAATATCAAAGTACTTTCATGTCAGTAATATGTGACTTCTGCATGTTGTGATTTGAAGTACGTTGGTACTTTTTATTATATATTAAATGTTACTCTTGTTCTTTAAATTTTCAAGTCTATATTAGCACACATCCATAATGATAGGGTACCAATGAAAGACAAGTGTGCAATTTCTTAGGAAAGAAATCATTTTGTCAAGGTGATTTCATTTTCACAAAGTTACTATAATTAGAAAACACATATAACTTCAACGACTGTGTATAATGTATACAGTGCCTCAGCAGCAACCACGAATAAATGTATTTCACATGTTGGTAGAACCCTCAGCTTTTTCACTTATTAACTGTTCAACTTAGGGAAGTCATATAGCTTCTCACTTTTTTGTCTACAGAATAATCTTATTAGAGATACAATATAAAATCTTAACGAAAACAAGCACAAACTACCCTTTTCCATAGACTGTCAAATCTCAATCCATTGATAGACTTTCTCTTCCAGGCCCATATTTTGCAAACTGGACAAACTTAGACAAATTACTCCATCAGCTTGTGTTTAATCTTTATCTTAGAAACATGAGATGATAATAGTACCAAATATTTAACGTGTATTTGCAAATAACTTTATACAACACTTTTGCATAAATAAAAATAATTCACAGCATATGTTTACAAAGTAAATTATATAAAAAGCACTAAATATATGAAGTCCACATTTTTATAATATAGCAATAAAAATTTACTGCAACTGAGTAGTAATATTCATTCTTTAGCTCAACTATCATTAGAAAATTGAAACATGTTTTAGAAGTCTGTGGTTTCTTTCATGTATGACCATCTCATTATACAATAAGCCATTAATATAATTTCAGAGTATTACAGTATCTTCTTAAAATCACTTTGTTTCTATTTTAACTCATATTTAAAAGTAAAAATGTCATTTGATGGACTTAACAATGATTATAAACAAAAAGAATGGTAAGCAATGGAGAAAACTGGGAAGTTTTCTCTTTTGCAACATAACATGGATTAATTTTAACTTAGATGCAAGAACTAAGATGCCAAGATATGCTTATTGAATTTGACCAGGGGCAAGCAGAATTCCAGCAAAGTAGCTTTCCTAGAAACAAGGAAATGATCAATTTAAAAGAGTAGAGATAACTGATAGTGTTTAAAGGCAAAGGATTGAAACAATGTCTCTTCTTAGTTTTCATATTCGTGGGAGGTTTTGATCAAGATTTTGAGACATGTCTGTTATGTTTTTGAGGATTTGGACATTAAACTTCACCGAAGTTCTAAGAGTTTTTAATCATGCGTATAAGTTAGCATCAATTTAGTTGTTATTTTAAAGGGTCACTCGTGGTTTATGAATATACCATTTTAATAAGGATCATTGAGGATCAAATACTGATTTAAAAATTTTCTAGCCAGTAGTAATAGAAGGTCAGGAAAAGAAAGTGCTGAAATATATTATCACACAGAACTAGTAATCAAACAGAAAAATATCTAAGTAGAAGAATAAATACCAAAGAACACTAACCTACGATTTTCACCATTCAAAATCTATATTAAAGTCAATGTAAAAAATCATATTTAAAGGTGGTAAATGCATTGTATTAATGAGATTACAGCAGCAGAGTTAATGTATTAATTAGATTCTTCTACAGTATATTGAGGCACATTTGTAATGTGCAATATAGGTATGTAATATGAATGTATTATGTATTAAAACTAAAGTGGATTTATGTATATCTGTTGTCAAAATTTTAATGGCTTTTTTGTGATAAAATTATCAACAACTCTTTTTACAATATCTGCATTATTTCTTTGGATATTATTACTTTATGTATGTGTGTAAATAAAATTGTGCTCAATGTTAAGGCATTTGAATTATAAATCATACATAAGGCTCTTATATTAGGTACTGACATGAAACAACACCTTATTGAATGTGTCAAGATTACAAAGCAACATCGTTAGTTAACAATGCAATTTATTCCAAAAATGTGTAACATACAGGAAACTATGTTCTAAATATTTTGAAGTAGTAGATAGATAACTACTTATAATGATACTGCTTATATGTAAACAAAGGGAAAGTCTTCATGGTTATGAATTCTTTCTCCTGTAGTGAACAGTCACACTATTTTCTGTATGTTTTGCTTTCTTAGTAATCACTACATGAATAATGAAAAGGAAAATTTTAGCAGACTGGGTCATAAATTTTGAATAGTGGAATATCAATGCTACAGGAGTACAAGAAGACTTACTTAAGATTTTATTAGTATCTTGGAAATTAGAGGTACCATTCTATTTTGTGTATATTTCATTCTATGTATATGGGTAAGCTATATGTGCATAAATTAAATTGTTTATAAACGTGCAGTGTATGCACGACACAAATATATCAATGTACATTATATTGCCTATAAGTTGAATTTAAACTGTATTAATATATCAATAATGCTATCCTAACTAAAGATTTATAAATATTGTGGGCCGGAGGGTTAGCTCAGTGGTTCCGGCGCCTGCCTTGCAAGCGCAAGGACCTGAGTTAGATCCCCAGTTACCACATATAATGCTGGGCGTGGTGGCTCACGCCTGTAATCCCAGCACTCGGGAGGCAGAGACAGGAGGATTGCTGAGTTTGCGGCGGCTTGCCTGGGCACCATAGTGAGCTCAGGGCCAGCCTGAACTACAAAGCGAGACCCTGTCTCCAAAAAGCAAAAAAAAAAAAAAAAAAAGATTTATAAATATTGATACTGAGGCTGATCTTTTGGAAATGATGTTATTATGTTAAATTCAGGTTTTTTTGGACCTTCAAAGGCCACACAGAAATTAAAATTTGTGAATGGGAGAGAAGTTCAAATATACATGAATGTACATCCTACAGTGTTTTCAGACAGTCAAATATTGTTTTGACAGTAAAGAATGGTGCGACTGCAAATAGGGTTGGGATTTGAGTGAAAATTTCAAAATGTTTCCTAGAACTCATACAGAGTATCAACTACATATTGTTTAATATCCATTCTCAACAATGGTAAAACAATTCCCTATAGGGCCCACACGGATATTCTTTCCCATCAAAAAGTACATTTAATAATTTCATAGTAATTCATCAATTCAGTCTGCCATGATGACTTTACAGTGTTTGCATGGCATAAATGTCTTCTGTGTACAAGTACCAGAAGAGGTTTTATTTTTACTACTGAATCCATAGAGGTTATATTTGTATGTCTGGTGACTGAACTCATAAGTGCAATGGGGTTTTTGAGTTAGTCGAGTACAGCGTGAACTCAGAAAACTTTAGTCTTCCATTTCCCAAAATATATAGTCAGTGATTTCTTTCACATTCTATATCACAATTACATTAATAGACCACTTTAAAACTATGATGCCAGTTTGAAAAGATGCCTTCAGACTCAACCAAGATTTTTGTTTCCTCAACATACTGTTTTCCAAGCATTCTTCTTGCTTACGTAACTGATGGAAGGAAGGTTGGTGGATGTGATATAATATAAAGTAAATCTCTGTGAGACCCTGGAGCTGTCCCTTAGGAAAGCATTAGTAGGAAGCAAGTTAATGTTTCCTAGTTTGTAGCTTCCGAGTCTGTTTTAATATTGTTTAAAGCTACTGGCTGTATGAAGTGGATTTAATATTCTATAGCATTCTATTTCACATGACCTCATAGGGACTCTTTGTCTTTCTTTTTATTTCTCACGGCAGGCTATTATTTGGCTGCATGTGAGAACTTGAACATAATTCTGCGGTTCAGTTTCAGTTGCCGAAGTACTTTTGATCAATACACTTCCCAGAAAAAAATTAGGTCATAAAAAGCAATGTGTTTAGTAGAACATTTTTGTCATCACTGAAACTTTCAGTTCAAGTACTGAAAACTACAGAAGGTCGCAGCCCTCTCTCACTCCTTAAGTGTCTTCAGTGTGCTTCGGGTGGGCTGTTAAGTACATGCTGCATGTGAACACTTAGTTTCTCCTTGAAGAAGCACATTGAGTTTGAAGTTATTTAATGTCCCCATATAAATTTCTATATAGGTATTTCCAGTTGCAACTTGAAGTGTATGAAATAATGAGGCAGAGCTAACAGCTTGATTTAGTGTCCTTCTCCAGAAATATCTCTGCCTCTAGCAGGAAAACTAAGTCTAAAAAACAGGAAAGAGAAAGGAAATTCTGCAGACCTATTAATTTCTCTAAAAGGGGCTGTTTTGCTTTACAAAGCTAAATCAGACAAATACAATCGTTTGGCAATAATTTATTAAATATCAATTATAATTGTAAAAGAGATTCATTATAGTTTTGGAGAAAATTTGTTTGACAAGAAAAGCAACACATTACACTGTCACACTAAGCAAAGGTGACTGGAACAGAGCCGGGAGACCAGTCACAGCCTCCTTGATTTATAATGCAGAGTGGAAAACCAGGAGCGATGCTGTGCAGCTTTCTTTGAGTTCGCATTGTAGATTTGTGTTAGACCACAACTGTTTTTATCTGTTTGCCTTTCAAACAAAGGGACTCGTGAAGAATCTTAACACTTACGAGGAAGAATCTTACACTTACGTGCATCATAAGCAATGAAGAAACTTACTCTCTGAAAGGAGAGCGCGGTCTACCTGGGGTCCAGAAAGCTCAGCACAGGGAGTGAACTCGCGTCTTTTGCGGAAAGCACAGATCAGAGCCTGCTGTCCCGCTGCTCGGGAATATGCCTAGAATACGTGAAGCACAAGAGCTTTGTTGGATCGGACTTCCCTGTCCCTTACACCCGGAACACTGTGCTGCACCCTTTCTAGGACTTGCAGGTTTTGCCCTTTGTTAGGGTCACAAGCCGTCAGGCAACCTTGAACACACGGTGATGAATTTCAACCCAGGCTGCCTAAGGTTACCTTCAAAGCAAACGCTGTTCAGTGAGTTAAATTATCAGACTTCTTTTGCTGTGTCTTTTCCAATGTCAGTACTTGAATTTTTAAAAATCCAAATGTATGGAAACTGAAGCGCCCAGATACATAGTTCAGTGTGACATGTAATCAATTCCTCGATCATTCCTAACCCTGTGGAATCTCTCTTCCCAGTCATAGCTCCTGAGATAGTAATAAGCTGACTAATATCTATACAGATTTATTTGGCCTATTATTTAAGCCCTTAGGAGTGGAAGCATACAGAGGCAACCTTGTGTTAGCCTTTTCTTACTTAGCATGATGGTGAGTTTCATTCATGGTTTTCATCTGACAGTAACGGCTTCTTTTTGTTGGTAAATAGTGTTCAACTCTACGAATGTATCGTTTAACATGTGAATAATATATATGGTGCCTAGTCACTTCGCATTCAAGTCTTAAGTGCCCTTTGACAGAAGGATCAAAGCATAGACAAGATGTCTTCAGTGCAATATTTCATAGGATGTCAAGTATTAGCTATACTGCCTCACAGAATCTGAGTGGCATCACAGAAATCTGCAGTATCAGTCACCTGTGACTCTGACAAAACCTATTCATAACCAAAATGTCTGATAAAGGGTCCAGTTAAACTCAATTTTCTTTATGCTCCCCAATACTACTACAGTACACAAGTTTGGTAAGTGCCCCATTAGACAGGTCCTAGTCTATTTCATGTACTGTGGCAAGGTATTCTATAGATAAGTTTATTGGTACCCTTGAGATATACTTTATAACACATTCAACGTTGAGAATTTGTACCTGTACATGATATGTCTTGATTCTCATTTTTCCCATTCCTCTTTCCTCTCTACAACCCCTAGCCCCCTAAATATATAAGCTTTTTTCCATTTCTTCATTTTTACTACCAAAATTTTTCTTTCTGTTCTTTCCCCTCCCTCCTATAATTTTTCCATTTGAACATTTTCTTCCTTTTTCACAATATCACATTCATTTATAAGGTCCTCATTTATACCTTCATATCATTTTCACCTTGGTTTTGTGTGAAGAGAAATCCTATAGTACACCATGTCACCAGGTATAGAACCAAGACAGCATAGAGTGTGGCTCATATGGTTTTTATACATCTGCATCCTATTTATTTTATTTATGAGTATGGCCTCAAGGTGTGTCCATTTAAATATAATGTCTCTAATTTATCATTCCTTGTGGCTGAGTAATACTCCATTTTATGCAAAAAAAATCTCTCATTTGACCCTGCTATTCCCCTGCTAGGTATATACATGAAAGAATTAAAAGAATCATACTACAGTGATGTATGTGTACCCTTGTTCACAGCACTCGGTTTGTGATAGCTAAATCTTGGAAACAACCCTAATGCCTAACAGCTGGAGGCCAGATAAAAAGAGAACACTTTCTGTTGATAGATTAACCCAAGTGTTCTTCTTAGACTAAAATGACCACGCTGCCTGCTGGTATCCGTTAGCACATTTTCAGAGGATGGAGAAAGCTGAATCAGTGGATTGAATGGAGAAGACCTGCCCTCAGAGTTGTGAGTACTATTAGCGAGCCCCTAATCTACTGAACAAAAGGAACAGGAAAGCAAATGCTTCCCCTTTGTCTTCCGGAGTGTGATGTTATTGTTCTCCGCCCTGTAGAGAGCAGAAATCCAGGTTTTCTGGAGTTGGGCATCTGGAAGTTACACCAACAGTCCTTAGGTTATTAAGCTTGTGGCCTTCAGCTGACAGTGACATTGTCAGCATCCTCAGATTTTGAATGAGCCACACTCTACACTGTCTTGGTTCCAGACCTGGTGACATGGTGTATTATAGGATTTCTCTTCACCCAAAACCAGGTGAAGAAATTCCAATAAGTCAGTCTCTCTGTCTCTGTGGCTCTATCTCTCTCGTTACTCTACTAGTTACATCTTTGGAGAATCTAGACTAAAGCACCGTAGTTCCTAACAACATATGTATCCATTCTTTTACCAAGTGCATTAAGTAGTTTTAGAGTTAAAATGAAGAGCAGCTAACAAGTGTACTAGAATAATTCTTTAACAGTTGTTTTATATCTTTATGATATCTTTATCAACCTGTATGACTCGTTACTTCATTCAAAAGTTGCTTAAGTAATTCCTTTCTCTACCTAATTAGGTTAACAAATTATTATGGTATCAGCAGTTTTTAAAATTTATTCTTATTAATCATATCCCTTACCATGGCTCTTGATTCTATATGTACCTAATGATATATATTTTTTTCTCTCCACAGAAGATAAATAATCATGTAGATAGCTCAATGTCTATCTCCCAGTGTGAGTATTTTCTGGGAAACTATTTTAAAAATTCTCTCATGACTGAAATTGTGTTATACCTGCTTACCATGTTTAGGTTTTATCCACAAATAACTCAGGTGCAAATTAAGCCCACATGTTTACCTCTTCTTTCAAATGGCTATAAGGAACCCTACATTAAACTAGAGTGAGGAGATAAGTGTGATCTGTGTGCAACTGCCTGGGTGGTAAGGACTTAGGAGGCCTGTTCATGCAGTTGCCTTAGGTATTCTGGTCCTACTTGTGCTCTACCACTGATGTATCATTTTTTTTTTGAGATAGGGTCTCTGCCTCCCAAGTGCTGGATTACATGTTTGAATCACCAAACCCATCATTTCTGATATGTGGTACTCATTACAGGTGGATGTCAGTCACCATGCTTAGTATTGTTGTATGTGGTTAACTGGAATAGAACCAGGGATTTTGCGTTTGCTAGGCAGGCATTGGAACCACTGAGCTAAATCTCTGGCCCCAGATTGATATTATTTTGACACTTTAGGTAAATGCTTTCAAATGCTCTTACCAACTATGATGGGTTTGATATCACATGATGAACATAATAATGCCACTCAAAGAGTTCTTTATTCTAATTTGAAAAACCCATGAATATATCATTAGATGCTAAGCAAGACTATTAGGTACAAAGAAAGTACATTTTACTGAGTAGCTGATTTCTTATGTTATACCAAGCTCTCTATGTTGGCCTAGTGTAATCATGAGGGTCCTTGCAAGTAGAAAAGTGAGACAGAAAGAGAGCTTGGAAGACATCAGTATGAAAGGAAGTTGGTTTCATATCGCTGAGTTTAACGAGGGAGGAATTGAACTATGTGCCAAAGAGTTTGAGAGGATTCTAGTAAATGGAAAAGAAAAAGAAATGGATTCACCCCTGGAGCCTCCAGAAAAAATGGAGCCCTGCTGAAAATTTGATTTCAACCTAGTGAATTCCATTTCAGGTTTTCAACTGCAAAACTCTAAGCGATGAAAGTTGTGTTTGTTTTTCAATCATGAGTTTGTGATCTCAAGTTGTTTCATCAACAACTGAAGCTAATACAGATTTAAGGACCTGAAAATTGAATACTATTATAATAAATACCTAACAATGGGGAAATTACTTTAGAATCTGCCAGTGGGAGGAAGCTGGACCAATTTTGGCTCCCAATACATCCCTGCTAGTGGTTCTGCTCACTGCCTACTGCAGTAAATGCAGTACCACTCTCCAACCTCTAATAATTAAGGAATACCATTTGGGCCTGGTTGTTATATGGCACTATGATTCCTACTGCTTTTAGAAAATCTACTTCTGTAGCAGCTGCTCTGGCCCCTACAGGCTGTTTCCTAAGTCTTTAAGTTACTTCTGTTTTTATCTTTAGGACTTAATTTTTATCTTTTTTAGGTGCAATGAAAGAAAATTTTAATATTGATCTAATTTCACCCCTTTCCTGATACAAATACACTGCTCAGTAACCCAAGACCAGGCTGGTGCCAGAAAGATCTACTTTTCTAGCCAGTCAGAGTAGGAACAATTCCTAGCCCTGTGTAGATCTTATAATTGTTCATTTTTTTGTTTTTAATTTTGGGTTGCTCTTTGAACACCTTCGTATACACCTGTTACCTTGATCCTTATCTACCTAAGGGCATGTGAGGGGCCTTTGGAAGGTTCCAGAGGCTTTCTTTCTCACTGGGCGTCTTTCTTCTCTGCTTCTGTGAATACTTAGCCCTTGGTTTCCCATGTCTTCTGGCTCTGTCTCTCCCATGATCCACCAGACTGTCTGGTGATCCCACAGCTTTGCTGCATCCTAGAAATTCTCCCGGGTGATAAATCAAAGAACTATAAAATTCACATAATTTTTCCTTTCTCAGAGATCACAAGTGTTTCTGCTTGCCTATGTTGAATTTTATCAATCATTTTTGTATACTTGTTTTATCTGCAATGCATCACTTTGGGTACTTTTTCTATAAAAATTGTTTGAGGGCATAAATTATTTGTTGTCTTGGTGAGAAACAATAATTGGCACCTTTGATTAAAAATTAATTTACTTAACTGATTCACATAGAAAAAATAGATACACCTTAAGTGTCCATTAACTAATGAAAACATTTTAAAAAGGACCTCATAAAAGTTAAGGTTACAGTGGTAGTTACAAGAGACTGGTGAGATTAGAGGGGAGAGAGCATTTTCCTTCTTAATATCTTCTTGGTCTTACATATAAGTGAGATAAGAGTATAGACCTTATAGCTGTGAATATGCTCCCTGGTTTGATTGAGGGCGATGGGTTTATAGTGGAAGATCCCGGCAGTGCTTTACTGACAACAGGAATTTTATGTTCAGTTACTGTAAGGAGAAGCGGGGGAAGCCAATAATCAGAGTGGTTCACCCACAGGCTAAAATTTTGTCAGTAATTACTTGATCACGCTTTCCATAGAAATAAAATAGATTTGCTGTCTACAAGAATATTGCTTAATCAATAGAGAGAAAATAAAGCGAAACAAACTTTAAAGATGGGTTGGCCAAAAATCTAATGAGTTGACACAACAGTTTCATGTCCTTTCATGTGGTGTCCGTACCTATGTATTCCAAAGTCCACACACTGAAGTAAAATCTACTTTTGTTACTGTCAGTGAAACACAACTTTGTATCACTACCCCAGGTTAATTCAAGAACTCTTCTTCTAAGGCTTTAATGAGTCAGCAGTCATTTCCTAACATGATTGAGAAATGGGAAAAATAAAGCAGCACACCGTTCTGGGATTATGAAACCCTGATTCTCAGTTGACAGTAATTCCCAAGGATACTAAATATCAGTCTTGTTCACAATTCTTTGTTCACAGAAAAACAGGGTTTTCTGTAGGTAAGGCGATATATAAACTAATTTTCACTCACAGTGGGTGCTAGCGTTTTATTGACTAATCGTTTGCTTGTTTCTTATGTAACTGGAATAGATATTCTTTACTTTCTACATAGACTATGGAGCTCGAGGATATAGCCCTTATAGAAAGTGGTGAATGGGAAAGGGGCCCATTGTGCCTCTATTACACATCAGAATAGCAAAACAAGTCAATAATAGAACATGGAGAAAATTCCAGAGGTAGTATGTTCATAAAACACTTGAAAGAACCATGGATTTCAAAAGCAATTGCCCTTCTTTAACTTACTTGCATGTATATGGAGTATTTGGAAAGACTTTGGAATATAGCTTAGTGACTCCAAACAGCATGCTTCAGATGCAATACCAATAAGGAAAATTAATATCAGTAAGGAAAAATAAAGCACATCATTTTATTACATATATTAGCATGGGCCTGAATCATCCTGATTTTAAAAAGCCAAAGTGGCACATTTTTCTTTTCACTTTTCATGGTCAGTAGTTCATTTTTACATCTCAACATCGCATTTCCATTCAAAAGTTTTTGTTATTTTTTTAATACAAATCAGAGATTTAGAAAAAAAAACCAAAATGCCAGGACCCACTGTCACAGTGATATACCTAAAGGACAAATTGTTTGAGGAATGCCAAAACAACCCTTCTATGATAAAACAAAATAATCACAGTGTGAAGATATTCACAATATGTGTGAAAATTTACCAAGTGACATCATACACTGTCATAGAACCTCTTAACTGGGAGTAAAATGATTTATTCCACGATCAGCTGGACTTTTACCCTAGAATCTGTGATACTCCCTGTGTCTGCTCAATGACCTCATGAACAAAGGGGCCATGTTGGCAGGAATAGAATTTATACCTGGGCTCATCTGCAGAGATTTCCCCTCACCGGACTCATCTGGCTCTATCACAGTGGAGAGTCTGATGGATTTCACACCACAGCACTCCAGATTGAGCCATGGCGATATTGTAGTAAAACTTAGCATTTAGTGGTAAGTTCACTACACTGAACACTTTTCACTACATAACAAACAAGGAATAATTCCTGCTGCAATAGATAAATGTAAATTTGCCTTCCTAGCTAATAAGTCTATCAACATAAGAATCTATATATTTTAAAAAGTATCCACCATCATGATATTACATACTAAATTACTTTCAATAAAGCATCTTGTTTTATAGCTAGGGGAGTTATCCAATAGGTGCATGTCTGTTGCATTATTTAGTATGACTCTATACACAAAAATGATAGAAAATGCAGGGACAAGTGTGTTTAAAGTGAGGGGAAGCAATTTGAGGGTATTAATGACAACATGTCTTTTACAACACTTTCATCAGTGAGTGAGATAATAAAGACTAAGGAGCTAGATTTTAAACAGAGTATAAATCACAAATACGAAAGAAAAGGGAATAATGAAAGACAAACCTAAGAGCACACAATCCAAACCAATTCACTTATCACTCTTCATATACATTTCCTGTTTCTTAATTAAAACTTAGAAATACATCTTTAAAGTTATTTTAATCTCTGTGGATATAAATACTCATTTTTATACTTCAAATAGTTAATTTTAAAAACTTTCAAAGAATGCATGTAAACTTTCTCAATTTTAATCTAAGCTACAATAACAGCGGATGACACTTTTTATTTGGCTTTTGATGGTAAATAAAGAGGACATGTTCTATGATATCTCATTAAGTATTGACATATAATGCCTGTGGGACTTAAAGATGGCTACTGTTTTCTCCTGCCATGTACATGAGATTCCCACACCAAAACATAAGAATTTAGGACGTATTAACTAAAGAAACGCTAGGTGTATCTTCCCAGAATAGGCTCCTTTTTTCCTTGACTCACAAGTATTTAAGATGCTGTCTGTGTTAATGGAAAATGAGCTGCAGTTTGTATTACTCATAGTAAGTAGTGGTTTATGAATATGTTCCATTTCTCAAGCAGAGTGTTTGAAAAGATGTTCATTCTTATGAGTGGAGCTAATCATTATGATACATAATAAAAAGTCAGAATATGAGTCTTCTGATGATACCAATAAAATGAAATAGTTCTAGTTCACTGAATATAAAAATGAAGAAACACCTAAAAATCTCAAAAAAAAAATGTGAAACAGAAATGCTAAAAGTGGCCCAAGTGTCCACTAAATTATACAGGAATTAATTTTAGATTTTTAATTTTTAGAGGAAACCATTATTAAATACAAAACCACACTCATGGGAACATGTTATTTTATTCAGGTTTCATACATGCAATTTAAAGAGGAGGGTCAGAACACCATTACTCTTTGCATATATAATTTGATGGAATATTAAATAATAGGTCAAGTCTCCCCCAAAAATATGTTAAAATTTTTCAACTTTTGCATATGAACAAAATAAGGAACCATACATATGAGCATTCCATCGCAAGGCAGGTTTTCAGTTCAACTTGCGAATATTGTCTTCGTTGCTGCTCTGTTACCCTTAGCTATGCAAATGCTAATGAATGAAACAAGTGTCCTTGGAATCCTGGGGCTATTTGCTGCTATTATTGATGCTCTAAAAGTGAATTATATTTTATTTTATTACACTAAATCTATGTGCATATATATGTATGTGCATGCACAAATGTATATATATATATGTACACAAAATTGTATCTAAATTTTGACTAAACTATAAGTACACATGGAAAAATTAAGCACCTTCAGTGTAACTTATATTTGTTATTGGTTTTTGCTGAGATGTTATAAAAAATTTATTCTAGACAAGAAGTTTATGATAAAAAGGAGTCTTCATTAGAAAAAATATAAGAGGAAGAGATATAGCTTAAAAGTACTTGGAGAAAATATTATTATATGTTATAATGTTATTAATTATATGTAATTATATTAATTATATGTAATTATACGTTATGTTATTAAATGTTATATATGTTATTCAAATATTACACATATACTAAGCAAAAAGTGAGAAGTCAATTTTAAAATATATAATATACATGGTTTAGCATATATACTACACTATATATAATATACATGGATATATATATACACACACACACACACACACACACTACAATCACTATATAAAGTTTTGAAACAATAGGAAATAAAAATATGACTAAAATCCTAAAAATCTTCATAGATGCAGATAATAAATGCACATTAGTACAATATTAAAATTCAGGTTTTGAAATTAACATTCTTTACATTTGGGAAAAAAAGGACTAAAATTCTGTAGAAAGAGAAGGGGAAATTATCAGTACATGTAATTTTAGGGAAATTGTTGCAAATCTACTTTTGAAGAAATTCAAAATGATTAAATGTAAAGGCTGTGTACAGAAAATGATGAGATGTTAAAGATAGATTCTACTATGTATGAATATTATATTTATATATTTAGATATTCTATAGGGAGACATGTCACTTTCATTTTGATTTTCATTATTTGATCTCATGCTTATATAGGATTATGATTTTTAATAAATTGGAGTTATTTATATTCAAATATCTTCAGGACATACTCATAAGTGAAATAAATAGGTCACAGACTGTAAATATTGTGTCTTCTCTGGTATGAGAAACTGAAGATGCAAATGAGCTCTAGAATATATGGTAGATATTGTGAATAGAAAATATTTAAAGGGAAATGAGGTGTAGAAGTAAGTAACAAGGGGAAGAAAAATATGATGGTAATTTAAAAAGGAAAACAAAGCTCATGTATATGGGGCAGGGGGTTGTAGGGTGGCTGGGGGAATGGTAAATAATGAGAATTAAATTGTCTCATATACTGATACAAATTCTCAATATTGTGTGTGATCCTGATGTGTATATATATATATAATGTACCAATAATGATTCAAATTTTAAAAGATAGGAAATTATAGGAGCCAATAGTTTGTATCTATTATATATAATTTATTTTTTAAAATGTAATAAGGAATTCTTATTCAGATAATAGTTTCAAAAGTTTTATGAGGAAGATAAAAATAAGAGCTATTACTATGTCAAGTATGATGCCAAATATGTGCAAGATAAGCAAAAATGTATGATTATCAAAAATTTCAAAAATATTTTAAAATTGAGTTTATTCATAATTTTACATACACATTTTGAGCACATTCAACATTAAAAATTTGTACCTATACATGACAATCTTGATTCTTTTTTTTCCCTTTCCTTTGTCCACCCTACCACCCCCAACCTCTGTATACCCAGTTTTGTTTCCATTTTTTTTTTGCTATCACATTTATCTTTCCTTCCTTTATTTTCCCTTATCCCACATTTCCCTTTTTCCTTTGAACATTTTCTTCCTATTGCATAATACCTATCACACATTCCGGACCTCACTTCCACCTTTAGTTTCTCGTGCAAGATACATGATACAGTGTTTAGACATCTCTGTCTCGTTTACTTCACTTACGAATATGTCCTCGAGGTGCATCCATTCGAGCATAAATGACTCAAGTTTACCGTTCTTTAGGGATGAGTAATACGCCCTTTCATTTTAAAAAACACACATCTTTATCCAGTCTTGATTGATGGCATTTGGTCTGTTTCTAAGATTTAGCAGTAATCATAGTGATTATATAAAGCACTGTCTGAATTCACATCCACAAGCATGTTGATTTGGGGTCAGATCGAAACTCAATTACACTTACATATGCTTTTCTGGCATTGCCAGTCCTTCTTTACAACTCCATGAGCAGCCAGTTTTCAGGCTGTAACTCAAGACTTTTGTTGTTAATTAAGACATAAAATTGCAGTCATAACCTAAGTTGTTCATATGTGAAGCTAATAATAATTTGGGGCTCACTGTATTTGACTTGCATACATAAATTGCTAAAAAATTCTCCACAGTGAAATTGAACTATATATTTAATGTAATTCCAATTAGTAATCACAGTATTCATGTACAAATGAATAAAATGTATATGTAGCCGGGTGTGGTGGCTCACGCCTGTCATCCCAGCACTCGGGAGGCAGAGACAGGAGGATTGCTGAGTTCAAGGCTTGCCTGGGCTACATAGTGAGCTCAGGGCCAGCCTGAACTACAAAGCGAGACCCTGTCTCAAAATAAAAAATGTATATGTAAAGTCATATTATTTGAAATCATTAAGGCAACCTTGTAAAAGATAATAAATTTAAAAGATTTACTCAGCAATATTTCAAGAATTCTAGATGCAGTCATAAAGATATTGAGGCCTTGGCATAAGTGAAAGGAATAGACCAGTGAAACTACTGGAGTCTGGAAAGACACCCCCATGTAGAATATAGTAGCTTCACATTTGATGGAAACTGAAAGAACATTCTTTTCAATAGACTATCTGGTCAGATTTTGTTATAGGAGACAATACACTGAATTCAAAGCCAGAGTAGATTTCATTTGACTTTAGGATCAAATGAAAGTATGCGAAGCACCAAGCAGCTGCAGAGGAACCTTCCAAGGCTCTCTGTACAACATTCCTTTCTAGGGTAATGATTGTGGGCTAAGAACACATAAACTGGTCTCAAACCTGAAAACTAGAAAAGGAATGAACACCTTTTATTACTGAAGACCTGAAAGTTTCTAAGTATAATTTGTGAAGCTTCCTGGGATGCTGAAAACTGCTGTCCTTGTATTCATTCATTCCTGATGTGTGACTCAGTTCTGGAAAATCCTGACAGAGATGATCAGAACTAAACACTTACCAAATTCACTGACACCCTGAAGGGCCTGCAGAGTCTTCTAAGAAAACCTTAATATAGGCAGCGTGTCTCTACTCCCCTACAATTACTCCTTGATCTTGTGATTTTTCACACAAATGAAAAAAATAATCATGGTGTATACTTCAAACTATATAAAAGTGAACACAATATTTATAAAATTGAAAGATAAGGAAGAGATTTGGGCAACGTTTTATTTATGATGTTAAGATAATTAAAATTTCAGAAATAGGAACAAATGGTAACTATAAAAGAAAAGAATAGATTGAACAATACTGGCCTTATAACTTCAAAACTTCCACTAATAAAATTTAAAAGCCAAAGACAAAATGGGAGAAAATGAATGTATCTAAAATGTTCACATATATAGAACATCTCCCTATCAGTAAAGGGCGTTCTGTTATAGATATGTAGATAAAAATTTTTTGACCAAGCATAAAGGAGATTCAAATTACTTATGAAAATATAAGTATGTGATAAAATGTAATAATTAGCAGCTAACTTTAAATCAGAATTACAGTAATAAATATTTGCAAATGTACTAATGATGAGAGAAACATGCTGGACAGCTGTAATATCAACTGCTTCAATTAAGATAAAGGAAGATATCTGCATCTCTCGAAAAGTGATACTGAGCATTTCTTCATATACTTCTTAGCTACTTTTATATCTTCCTCTGGAAAATGTCTGCTCATTTCAGATGCCCAATTTTTTTTTTTTTTTGCTTTTGAGACAGGGTCTCACTTTGTAGTTCAGGCTGGCCCTGAGCTCACTATGGTGCCCAGGCAAGCCACCGTGAACTCAGCAATCCTCCTGTCTCTGCCTCCCGAGTGCTGGGATTACAGGCGTGAGCCACCACGTCCCATTATGGTATGCAGTGTTGATTGTTGGTGGGTGTGTCTCCACGCCCAGCATTATATGTGGTTACCGGGGATCAAACTCAGGACCTTGCGCTTGCGAGGCAGGCGCCGGAACCACTGAGCTAACCCTCTGGCTCGGATGCCCAATTTTGAATTGGGTCTTTAACACTGAGATATCATCTCACTCCACAGAGAATAGCTGCTATTTCAAAATTAGCCAGCAACAAATGCTGGTGAGGTTGTGGAAAAAAAGGAACCCTTCTCCACTATTGGTGGGAATGTAGACTGGTGCAACCATTAGGGAAATCAGTGTTGAGATTTCTCAAAAATCTAGGATTAGAGGTCCCATTTGACCCTGCTCTTCCCCTGCTGGGCCTGGACACAAAAGAATTACAAGATTCATATCACAGAGACATTTATGCACCCATGTCTATAGTAGCTCAGTTTGTGATAGTTAAATCTTGGAAACAACCCAATTTCTCAAATTCTCATCAACTCTAGACTGGATAAAGAAGATGAATTTTTTTTTAATAAAATGAGTATTACTCTGGCATAAAGAATGATGAGATTGAGTCATTTATACTCAACTGGACTTACCTTCAGGACATACATACAAGTGAAATAAATAGGTCACAGATGTGTAAATATCGTATCTTTTCTCTGGTATAAGAAACAAGTTGTAAAAGAGTTTTAAAATGCATGATAGCTATTGTGAAATCATAAATATTCAAAGGGAAATGGTGTTTAGAGGTAAATAATGAGGGGAAAGAAAAAATTGATGGTAAAAGAAAGGGAAACAGGTTGTATATATAGGGGCAGGGGGCTGTAGGGTGCGTAGGGGAAGGGGGAAAATGAGAATTAAGTCATGTCATATACTGGTACAAGTTCTCAATGTTGAGTGTAATTGTGATATGTATAGATAATGTACCAATAAATAAAATAAACCAAAAAAATTAAAGAAGATAACCATGGAGGTGAAGAAGAGGTAGTCATTAAGTCAATCATAACAATCCTCATGACTAGAGGATTTGTCTATATTCCTACATAATTTCTTTCTTGAAACTTTATTTTTACATTTTATATACACATCATATTCACACTTAACATTGAGAATTTGTACCAGTATATGATACCACTTAGTTCTCATTTTTCCCATTTTCCTTCCCCCCATAATCCTGAGCCCCCTATATTTATAAGGTTGTTTCCCTTTTTAAAAAATTGTTCTAATATATAATATATTCACATATATTTAGATATATATTCCTGTAAATACACTTATGTTCATATTATTATGTATATTCATAATCCTACACACATAAATCCTCCAAATTAATAATAAAATTACATGCAACCCACCAGAAAAATGAGTAAAATATTTTAACTAGTATTTTATAAAAGTGATTGTCATGGACCAAATGATTAATAAAGGTTAAGAACAATATTCAACTTCAGTTGTTACCTGACAAATTAATATTAATTATAAGATAATACTAAACATGATTTCATTTATCTACCAAATTGAGAACAAAATATTGATGGGTATTAGTGAAACTATGAAGCAATAGTTATGGACATTGTGAATATGGGTCTGTTGTATAATCTGGGACAATTAGTACTGTACACAACACACACAGTTATATTGGCAAAGTAGTTACTATAGATTAATATAATTAGCTTATCAGCTTTTGCTCAAGGGTAGGAATTAATTTTCTTTGATAGTTAATAATACCCCTGCATAAAGCAATCTGGGCTAAATCATTGGGTGAATGCATGCCTTTACTATCAATGGACACAAAGCAGTCTATATTATTTCTCTCTTTTTTTTTTTTTTTTTGAAACAGGGTCTTGCTTTGTAGTTCAGGCTGGCCCTGAGCTCACTATGTAGCCCAGGCAAGACTCAAACTCAGCAATCCTCCTGTCTCTGCCTCCCAAGTGCTGGGATTACAGGCGTGAGCCACCACGCCCGGCGATTTCTCTTTTTTCTTATACATTTAGGAACCTAATCGTGTTAGAGTTCTGTTTTCTTGATTCTCATTCTAATATTTTTAATAGTTCCCGTATTTCTTTACATGTATAGTCACAGACAAGAGAAGAAAATATTGATTGGTTTAGCCAACTTATCTTGGCAAAAATAATTGCTCAAGGCACTTGTTTTTCTTCTGAAACAATTACTATTACAGTACATAAATTCTCTAAAATTATTACAGTGTTAGCCATGAAATATCCAAGAAACCATAGACTATTATTTGCCATAAAATAACATAAAATACAGTAACGTGAATATCATCCATAAAGAATGAAAAAGATTATATGCAATGATTTACCACTTTTATTTTCACTCTTCTTTTTATTCTGTCTTTTTAAATAACTCATTCATTTTATTTGGTCTGAAATCTCTCCACATTACTCACCTTTAAAAGGTCTAGTAAAATCAATTCAACTATAGGTTTTGTCACAGACGATGCACCTTAACGATAGTAAAGGAGTTCATAGAAGAAAAGGACACAAAGCGGGCAAAGACTGAAAGGGTGAAAGTTCATCTGCTACAACTCATGATTAACTTCTGCATTCACTAAATGGACAGTATCATGCTTCTTAGATTATAGAGAATTAAAACATTTTATGATTTAAAGCATTCATTTTTTTTTTTTTTTTTTGAGACAGGGTCTCACTTTGTAGTTCAGGCTGGCTCTGAGCTCACTATGCAGCCCAGGCAAGCCTGGAACTCAGCAATCCTCCTGTCTCTGCCTCCTGAGTGCTGGGATTACAGGTGTGAACCACCACGCCCGGCACTGTGGTGTGTGGTATTGATTGCTGGTGGGCGTGAGTCTCCACACCCAGCATTGTATGTGGCTACCGGGGATCGAACTCAGGACCTTGCACTTGAGAGGCAGGCGCCGGAACCACTGAGCTAACCCTCCGGCCCTAAAACACTCATTTCTATTAGACAAGAAAGACAAGCACTTTCCCCAAGGAAGGAATGAAAATTAATTTAGGGGCCAGAGATTTAGCTCAGTAGTTCCAGCTCAGTAGTTCTGCCCAGCAAGTTCAAGTTTCCTGGTTTGATCCCAGGTAACCACATAAAACAAAACTGGGCATGGTGACTCACACCTACCAGCAATGAATACCACACACCACAATGCTGGATGTGGTGGCTCATGCCTGCAATTCTAGCATTTGGAAGGCAGAGGCAGGAGGATTGCTGAGTTTGAGGTTTGCCTGGGCTACATAGTGAGCTCAGGACCAGCCTGAACTACAAAGTGAGACCCTGTCTCAAAACAAAACAAAACAGAACAAAACAAGGAAAATTAATGTTCTGTAATTTCTATGGCATTAATAAGAACTTTCTTACACATCATCATTAAGTCTAGTATGATCAAAGTTAGAAAAATGAATTTATGTCCATAAGCCACTTGAAATGTTATTTATATTAAAAAGTCCTCAATTATAAAAGCTCAGAACTTACAGTTTGTGTTGTCATGTATGTGTATATATGTCATTTTGCAAAAGAAGTGCAATTGCTTTTTTTCAGATTTATTGTGCTCTTCCAATTTCATATTCTTAGAGAAGGTAATCCTGCTATTACACAAGACAAAAACTTCAGGTAATCAGTGGTTATTCTCTAAAATATTTCAATAGTGTACTTTTAACTGCATGATTAGTGAAAAGTGACTTAATAAACTCCTTTGATTTATATAAAACCTTTCCCACAAGTGAAGTATTTGCTGTCCATCTGCAAGTAGTGCTGCTCCTTATTTAAATCAGTTTCTCATTTTGCAAAATCATGAAGTTTGTCTTGGTTAGATAGCCTTCTATTTTAGGAAAAATCATCCTTCATAAATTAAATAGATATTAGGCTATATAAGATAGTTGAGAAATAGTATTATTGATATCTTTTAAAAGGATTTGGAATTATTTTTAATCTTATAAAATATACTGTTATTTAATGTTGAATTTCCTCAAGATTAATTATAATAACTAATTACCATACAAAAAGTCCTATAAAGTTCTTAAAAATTGGAGCTTTAAAAATCCTTGTATAGTAACTTTGCTTCAAATTGTATAAACAAAAATTGAATACTTCATTACTGTATTTGTTCATTTTAAAGAATTGTGAAAGCAATATGGGAATCCTCAGCATCAATGCCATCAAGGAATATTGTACAATACAAATATAAAATAACATTTGAAAATTCCATTCATGAAAACTTGCCATCTTTAAAACCATGGAGAAGATTTTACTAAAAGTTACTATATGTCCTATTCTAGAATTAGAAGACAATATTTTGTCTCTATAAATTCTCTCTAAATCAATGGGCATATTTCCTGCAGTGTTTTATAATGGATATTTGATGACATGAATTTAAAACTCACATGATAATCAAAATGTCATTTACTACTAAGAAAATTTTTTCTTGCTTTAAAGGATAATATGATACTGTAAAGGATACAAATCTGGACACTGCAGCTTAGTCTTTCATGGATAAGGTAAACTTTTTACTTTTATGTATAGTCATAACATTTTTAATTGTCTAATTATTCTTTTCCCTTACTGATGTGACAACCTTTCATAGTTAATTCTCTCACACAGAGTTCTGATCTCTGTTACTGTTGAGTTTTTTATGAAAGGGATTATGAGACACACTCTTGTGTGTCATGCATTTTTGTGTTCAACATTATTTCTGTGAGATTCTTCCAGGGTAGAGTATGTAACAGAGATTTCTTGTTGTGTATCATATATTATATTGTTTGAGAATATTATCATTTTGTAAAAATATTCGACTGTTGGTTGACCTTTGGGTTGCTGCAAATTTTTGCTTGTTATTATGAGTAGTGCTTTTATGAACATTATCTTATGTATTTTCTAGATCATAAATACCCAAGAAAGATTTATGGGGTTCTAGGTCATGAATGCTATCAACTTCATGGTATATTTCCAGGAATATTTCCCAAATAGTTGCTCCAATTTGCTGCAGTACATGGAATATATGTGAATTTCAGTTATTCTACATCTTTGCCTAACAGTTATGGGCAGTTTGTCATTTCATCTATCTTGAAATAGATACGTGCTGCAGTAGTAGTTTGGGTGGATTTGCTCTTACATTCCTGACAGTTAGTGATACTGGATTCTTTCCTCATCGTATGGTTCCGAAGTATTTTGAAAGACATTTTTAATTGTTCGAGTTTAATTTATAAATTCTTTCTTAAAGTTATTATTACATAAATCCTTGCTCTTTACCTGTCCTAAGGTTAATGTTAGAAATATTTTGTTCAATTTTTATCTAAAGCATTTTGGAAGCTTTATCTTTCATATATATGTTAGTGATGCACTTGAAGTTCTTGATGTGTGATATTTGTTTAAATACTTTTTGCTACATAGTTGGTCCTAGATTTGTAAATTTAAAACTCTTGTTTCAGTAATAAATTATATGGATATTTTCATCCTGGTCTGAGATTTTTTTACATGTACTAGCTTATTCCTAGAATCTCAGTTCAATTTTATTGACTGATTTTTCTATTTTTAGCAGTGTCTCTACGAATCTGGTTTCACTGTTTGTCACCAGAGAATGCGGATTAGTTGAAGATGTTGTTAGGGCAGAGAAAGGGAAACAGTAGCTCTGGCCGGTCAGTCACAGGAGTCACAGCTCTCACAAGTGCCGACCGTCTTGGGGGCACCACGCTTCCAAAGGGAGTGGTGGGGAGGTGTGTTAGGCAGATGGGTCGTCCCAGATTTGGACTGCTCTGCTTCTGGGATGCAGGGGCTGTTGTCTGTATGTCACCAGTGTTCTGGCTTCTAACAAGAATCTATGAGTTATCATCTTAGGGTTTGTACCTTTTCATTCTGTATCTCAGTAATAGGTGAATCTGTAGTTTATTATTGTGATAAAATGTCATCTTTTACCTTGCCTTTAACCTGTTAGCTGAATTCACAAAGAGAGTCCGTCTACACCAAAGCTTTGGGAAACTGAAGTAGACTTACTGTCCAGCTGAGCAACCTCCAAAATTAGGAACTTACTACAAGTCAAATAAGAAGAAACAAAACTAAAGAGGTTATGTAGGTTTTGCTTTCATAATAGCAATACGCTACAAGAAATTTGATTGACTTTATTTGTTCATTCTGTTTTCTATCTATCATCTATCTATCTATCTATCTATCTATCTATCTATCTATCTATCTATCTATCTATCTATCTATCTATCTATCTATTTGTTTATTTTGAGAAGGGTCTCATTTTGTAGTTCAGGCTGGCCCTCAGCTCACTATGTAGCCCAGGCAAGCTTCAAACTCAGCAATCCTCCTGTCTCTGCCTCCCTAGTGCTGGGATGACTGGCGTGAGCCACCACGCCCAGCACTGTGGTATGCGGTATTGACTGCTGGTGGGTGTGAGTCTCCACGCCCAGCATTGTATGTGGTTTCTGGGGATCGAACTCAGGACCTTGTGCTTGCGAGGCAGGCACCAGAACCACTGAGCTAACCCTCGGCCCCATTCTGTTTTATTTTTGAGACAGGGTGTTGCTCTGTAGCTCAGGCTGAACTTGAACTCATTATATATATAGCTCAGGAGTAACCTTCCTGCCTCAGCCTCCAGAGTGCTTGGGAGGACAGGTGTGCAACTCCCCACCCAGGTTCAAACAATTCTAGAGAATGAGATAAACTAGCGCAACTAAAAATTACAGCCTAGGTGCGTGGCATACTCCTGTAATTTCGGGGTGATAATTAAGCTTGGCTGTGCCCATTAGATTAGTTCGGGAGTGCTGAGAGATTGTTCATTGTACTTTTGGGTCCTTCTGGCTGGGTCACAGAGTCAAGATCTTGGGTACTATATTCGTCCCTCACCTTTCCTCTCTGGTATTGTTTCCTGCTCTGCTTTCCAGGTGCCAAATCATGCTTTTCCTCTTTTCTAGCATTCTAGGAGGCAGAGGCAAGAGGATCTTTATTTTTAAAATTAATTTCATTGATATACATTAGCCATGTATCATGATCACATTCATTGTAAGGAATTGGTATCTGTGCATAGTATATCTTATTTCTTCTCTTCTCCCCAGTCCCCTCCCCTCCCTTCAGCCTCCTTATTTACAAAGGCTTTGCTTCCATTTTCCCTTCTATTCTCTTTCCTAAGTTTTTCCTGCCACTTTACCCTTCCCATCTCTCCTGTCCCCCTTCCCATTTGAACATTTTCTTCCTTTTTCTCAATGCCTGTCATACATTTCAGTCCTTAATTACCCTTTCACTTTCTCATACCAGAGATCTTAAATTTGATTCTAGCCCAGGTAACATGTTATATATATGTAAAATCTTCAGTAGCTGAGGGAAAAATTAATATGCTATATATTTCTTGAATTGGAATGTTATAATTCTTGAATTGGATAAAAGTTGCATGATTTGTTATTGAGTTGAATTAGGTGAATCACTAAATGCTTACAGTGCAAAGAGTCAATTTCCCAACACACAGAATAAAAACTTCATTAAGCAAATTAAGCCCTGGGATGATCCAAAAATATTCTTTTTGAAATTTTATTTTTATTCCTTTGAAATTTCCTATCCTTTTCACATGGGTGGACAATTATCTGGAGAGTAGCAAATGATACCCATATGGCCCTGCACCACACTTTCCAGATCCCTTTCAAAGATGGCGAGAGCCTTGAGGGGCGAGGTCGAGAAGTCAGGACTGCGGGGGCTCGCGCCGACCTGTTCCGTTGCCGGGAAGCACCATGTATAATCCTGAGACGGCCCTGTTTGGCTCTCACTTGTGATACATTGTATGAGCACAGAATTTAAATTTGAGCTCATAAAACATTCATAGTTACAGGCCATGTTGCGATATTTTGTCTATTGAATCAACCTATTTAAACAGCACTGTGAGAGAACAAAGGAAAGAACAGACTTACTCTGGAAATGTCTGAAAGGGATTCATAGGTGAAGTTAGCTTTGCGGTAGATTGAAAGGTAAACATGATGTCTGAGAAGAAATGAGAGAAACAAGAGTATTAGGAGTCAATTACTGAGCCAGAAAAAAGGGAAAATCTCAGTGTGTCGGAAAGAGGGAATGAGTAAGACTTTAGTAGAAAGTGTCAGTAATAGGAAAAAGCTGCGGTAGCCTCAGTTACACACGCATTTCTCGTTTTTCATTTATTATGTGAAGACTAGACAGGAGTCTCAGCATACGGCTCTCCAGTCACTCAGTCCTTAATGAGCACCTTGGTTTTCTCAGAAAACAATGTAAACATTTTCCTCTTTGTGTGTGACCCGAACTACGCGAGGAAAGATGATTGACATTTCCTGGGTCAAAGCGAATGGATGGAAAACAAGCCTGGGAGGTGAAACACTGACAAAATACCAAGACTTTCCCTGGGAGGCTTCACGTTTCAGAGGGCGGTGAGTGGCGCGCGGTCCCGAGAACCGCACCGAGTCCCGTCGCAGCCCGGGCAGCGCCCTCGGGCTCCCCGGCGAGGTCGGAGGACGAGGATTCTCGTCTCTTCATGAAGCGCCGGAGGCAGAAGCGGCGCCTCATTGCCCGAGCTGGGCGAGTAACCAGAGGCTCCGGTGCAATAAAGTGAGTTTGATACTGAGATGGATAATTTCCGGCCTCCCTCCCCTGCCGCAAACTCCGCACCTGAAGGAAGACAGCTGCACTGGTGTGTCACTCGGTGGAGAAACAGAGTGTGAAACTGGCGCCAACACTTTCTGAGGGTGAATAACCGGCCTGGCTCTGATTTAGAGAACTCGTATCTGGGGTCAGTGTTTGCCAGAAGCAATCCTTATCCTGTATGTTATACCCTTAGGAACCATCCGATCTCTCACAAATGCTTGCATTAATTTTTATAAATTTATATTTTGGCCGGGCGTGGTGGCTCACGCCTGTCATCCCAGCACTCGGGAGGCAGAGGCAGGAGGATTGCTGAGTTCGAGGCTTGCCTGGGCTCCATAGTGAGCTCAGAGTCAGCCTGAACTACAAAGCCAGACCCTGTCTCAAAAAAAATATATATATATATTTGGTACTAGAGCATAGTCTCTCAGAACATATTCAAAATGAATCAGTAGGATTGTGCTATTATTTATTTTCTATAACAACTTCTATGCACCAATTTACAGATAAAACATAAAAATGGAAAATGGTTAACAACACTTGTCCAGAGAGTAGAACTGGAATAATGTACCAGGTCTCCCTTTATAATTCACTCTATATCACTAAATCTTTCAACTGGGTTTGAGTAAAGGAAGGAATAAAAATGTTTTTTCCCCTGTAATTTCTGTGAATTAAAAGGGCGCACCTGAAAGGGCACAATAGAAAGACATGAAACAACATCTTCAGACATTTTAATTCAGATGATTTCCTCTTTGTCCTAATTAATCAAGTTTTACTCTAGCTCTGAAAATAAACTTTCCTGACTATGGAAGCAGCTGTCTTATGTGTAACACCAAACGATGAAGAGGGTTTCCCGCGCACTAGTAAATTTACCCGAGTAACAACCCGTCACCACCATCTTCCTCAGGAAAATCGTCTTCAGTGCAGTGGCAGCTCAGCGTGGTTCCCTTCGGGTAGGTGGGTGCCAGACTCCATACTCATCCGCGTCCTAGGATATTACCTCTAGGTGAGATTTTTATTCTTCCAAACATTCTCATTCGCTGTTAACTGTATATACTTTGGGGTGGAATTTTTTATATCTCTTAGTACATATATATTATCTATCAAAATGGATCATTCCTCCACTCAACTTTGAACTTGAGATGAATGCTAAATGAGTACTGAAGTCAAAACTGGCTACTGTTCAAAAACTACGTTCTAAAAGTGCCTGGCATAATTTACGTCAGATTTGAAAACAAGCATTTCTTTAAGAAGTCAGGCCTATGGCACGGCAGGTGCACTTCCCACAGTTGTGATCTGTGAAGTAAACATCGGATTGACTCATTTCTGTTCTGCAGGCTCAGCTGTTGCAAAGATGTGACAATTCGAAGATTTAAAATGAAAAGGTCATCCTCTCCAATCGGCCCCACTTGAAAATTCCCAACTCTATAAAGTATTTTAAATACATTCATTTGAGCAGATGTTTTGAATGAAGGACATACACTCTAAACTCATTGCCATTCTATTCATAAAGTCAAGAGCTCAAAATTTGTTTAAGAAAAAAATAATTGAAATGTTTTAGTTAAAATATAGAATAATGCATTACGTCTTTATATAACTGTTTCCTTTTGAAAATTAGAAGTTGCATATGACTTGTCAAATGGACTATGATTTTAAAAGTCATACTGTACTTACCTCTAAAATTTTGCAAAAGGACAGAGTTACAAAAATACAACAAAGGGCAGAAAAGAGACAGCAAGGTTTCAATAGTTCTACGTCCTACTACTTCACTGCTTTAGGGCAATGCTATGTTCTAAATAGATGAATTATGTTTATGAAGAATTATGAATAGATGAATTAAGAATAGATGAATTATGCTTATGATGGATATAGTGGAATAGGTAAGATAACTATTTGAATATGCTTGTTAAAGAATGTGGGTCTGCAGGTTACATCCAACTCATTTGAAGGGAAACATGAATTTATGGCTAGATTATTGAAAGCAAAATGACTCAGAAAAATAGGATTCAGGCAAGGGTTTGATTCTCAAAAAACAAACACATATATAAACAAAAACTTCAATAAACTATGTTCATAAAAAACCCTTTTTTTATTTTTCACAGTTATAGTTCAGAGCAAAATTGAACCAAAAGTACAGGAATTTTTGATACTTTCCACTTTCCCATATGCTACTTAATAATCAGTATCTAGTACTGCTGTGGAATATTCATTACAGTGTCTGAAACAACTTTAATACATCAGTTTAGACCAAAGTCAACGTTTCGGTAGTGATTAACCTGTGTGATGTACATTAAATGAATTTTGATAAGTGTATATAGAGGCATTTATAATAATATCATGTCATAAGAATACATTCACCACCCTAAAATCTTTTATGCTTTGCTTATTCTACAATCCCCCAATCTCCTTGCAACAATTGAACTTTATAATTTTTTGTTTTTCCTTTTCTAAAATATCATATGGTTGGAATGATAGAATATATAGGCACCTTAAATTCTCATCTTGGATTTAGTGAAAGTGTTTCAATTTCATTTTTCTTTATTTCATGAGTGTATGTTTATAATATATTACTAATACATTCAGTGTGAGAAGTTGGTCCTTTTTACTTCCCCTTCTCCTCTCCCTCACGTGACTCTGTTTCTACCTTGTGTTTTATACCTTTATAGCTCATATTAGAACAATGTTGTGTTGTATGGGCATGACATTTCACTTATCTATTTTCAACTGTTGAGATTATTTTGGCTGCTTCTAAAGTTGCAAGATGATGCAAATGGTGATATACTAATTGTAAATATTGATATAGAGCTTTGTGTGAACAGACGTTTTCAATTTATTTGGATAAATATCAACATATAACATTGCTAAATCAAATGATGAGTATGTTGGGCTTTGAAAGAAAACCACTAGACTGTCTTACAAAGTGGAGATACCATTTTGTATTCCTCCAGTAAAAATGAGACTTCCAGTTAATCCACATTGTTGGGAACATTTGATGATGTCAGTGCTTTGAATTTGACTCCTTGAAAAAAATAAGTAGCAGTATCCCATTGTTATTGCATTTCCCTAATATACCTTAAGCTGCTTGGCTTGCTATAAAAATACTCAATACTGGTTGGCTCATATGATAAGCATTTATTTTTCAAACTTTTAGAGTTTGATATCCTGTATTACATTAGTTGTTTTTCAAAGGTAGAAGAACTAAATACATAGAATAAATCCCATTTGATCAGAATTTATCATTCTTTTCATACATTGTTCAATATGTTTTGCCATATTCAAGGAAATTTTCATGTATGCTTATGAGAAATACTAGTCCATGGTTTTCTCTCTTATGTTGTGTTTGCCTTGCTTGGGTGTTAGGGTAACCTTGGTCCCATGCAATAAGTTTGAAATTATCTCATTCTCCTTATCTTCTAAAAGACACTATAAAAATTTGGTATAATTGTTTTAACTGTTGCATAGAATCCATCAGTGAATCCAGCTAAGTTAAAATGTTTGCTTTTTGCTCATTATTTGGGTAGCTCCTTTATCCTATTGCATAAAAACCTATTTTAAATCATGTGTAAGTACCACTATTTCAAAAAACTTAGTATTACACAGTTTCAAAGTAAACTATTCTTCCAAGTTACATAGAAATTTAGGAAATGTATAAATGCCAAATTGAAGGAAACTTCCAAATTTTATAGAAGGCAAGTTTTGGATAATAAAACACTTAATGCTTTTGTGGGAAACTCCACTGGCTAAAGTGACAGGGAACGTGAGTTACCTATTTTCTTCAGACAGTCCTGGCACCTAAATGAATGACTTTTAAGGGAGTATAGTATTCATTTAAAATTTTATTTTCCTGTATTTCCATCAATTCCATAATCACAAAAAATTGCTTCATTATTTGGTGCCAGTAATAATGTTATTTGATAGTTTTGTTATATAAAATTCAACTTTAGGTTCCAGGCCCAACAGAACCATTATAACTCTAATATTCTTAGTTTATACTGGTCATATCTCTTCATCTTACCTAAGCCCTCTACATCTGCCACTCATGTTCTCTGGCCAGAGGCAATGAAATTCTTGTAGAAATTTTACAAACTATGTAAATGAATTGATTGCAGTATTTTAAAAAATATGCTTAGCAAAAATTCAGGAGAAGGAATTGGCCATTGCATAATATTATCACATATGTTAGGTAAATAACTGTGTACTGTTTTATATGTATAATGTTTATGCCTATATTTGTAAGCTTTTGTATGTGTATCAGTAGGTTAGAAAAATTATTTTATTAATCATTTCACTTTCTCTAACATAATTATATACTATGAAAGTAAATATATCAGATCATCTGCTAAATTTGCATGTTAGAAGCAGCTCATCTACACACAAATACATACTGACTTTTGCAGAAGTTAAAAGAGACTGATGCAAACATGCCTACCTAGTTTCCAGAGCACAGAGCAGGTCAGCACAGCCAGCTGGAATTAGTGAATGGCACAGCTCTCTAATGATCAGGACCCATTAGAGCCAATGACTTTTCACACAAGCACTCAACAGTTTTCCAGGAGGTTACAGATAACCTCCATCTATAATTAGACAAATTTGATTTCAGTACACTAAAATTAGTCTCATGAATGATTTAGAAACATGATTTTTCCTCCATCTTGGTTTCATTTCATGTTATAAGTACAGTTTTTGGGTTCCACAAGGAACTGGTTCAAGGGTACTTTCTAGCATTGATTCTGAGGAGCTAATGGATGAGCCTCCACTGATCACATTCAGCCATTACAAGAAAAGGTAAAAGTAAGAAGAATGAGTTGATTTTCTATTCTTTGTATGAAACATTAATGATGATTAAAAGAATGGCAGACTCTGGATAGGGACAAGTTTTATTTATTCTTGCAATTATAATTTGTATTTTATTCTGTGTGTACATTTAAAGAAAGATTCTTTCATATAATGAACATTCTCATAATGCATCTATTTCCTCAACTATTTTTTTAAAAGTTTGATAAAATACATGGCCACCTACTGATGCCTAATTCCTGGAATAGCTTCCTTTTTTGTGAAAAGCTTAAGATTCAAGAAATACAAAGCATCACCAATATAGATTTTTAATTCTATAGCATAATGGAAATGAAAACTAAATTAGGAGACAACTTGTCTAGTCTCAGCCTTGTTAATGTCTTGTATCACTCAGTGCTTCTTGGCAAACCTGCACAATTGAAAATTTTCAATTAAGGATAGTTTCATTTTGTATACTAATTTATTACATGCAATTTTTCCAAAGTTTTTTTTTTGTCAGAATCCTAGTCCTACCACCTGTTTCACCTAAATATGAAGGATTGAGGCTAAGGATTTAGCTCAAGTGGTACCACACCTACCTTGGAAGCATAAGGGCCAGAGTTTGATCCCTGCTTCCACAAAAAAATTTTTAAAAAAGCTAAATATGAAGGATTTAGAGATATATTCATTTGGATTTTCCATACTTATTTCTTTTCAATATACCTTTTTGAGTTTGATCTGAGTCAGCTGTGGGAGTCAATATGTCTTGACAAAGTAAAAACACTAATAAAGCTATTATAAAAATAAGTGTTGAGGGCAAAAATTATAAAATACTATACAGGAAAAATTAGTACTGTGGAGCTCTTTATTAACCTGCACAATCAAGGGAAACTTCCTTGAGGATGTTTTAAGTGAGATCCAATGTATATGTGGTATTTAACTAGGAAAAGCAGGACAAGTGTGGCTAACTTCACTGTTATCAAATAAATGAAAAACATGTAAATATCCAGTGGCAGAATAAAGG
>PVIC010007386.1:0-51144 GCA_004025085.1 Thryonomys swinderianus | reverse complement strand
ACCAGTAAATAACCAGTGAATGAAGAATGGGGAGACCTAGGGAGCACCCCCATAGCATTCAGTATTCCTGCTATACTGACACAGGGGTTTAATATCTTAAAGAACAAAAATCATATTACAATGTAGTATGTGATATGTAATGTAGTATATATAGTAGTAATAAAACATAACAGAGCAATTAGGAAATCGCATTGTGAGTGTTTTTAAGGGAATAAATATAACAGAAATTTTATGTAACTCAGTTTTAATAATGGCTCTGTTTACTGTTAATTATCTGGCAAAATTTGGGAAATTCTGACAGATCTCATAGGCTGCTGCAAGCTGGCAAACACTAAGTCCTTGTGAGCTGTCTGACTGGGAAATCTTTGCAGTTAACTCAGAGGTTTGGCAAAAGTTTTACTTGGCAGAACTGTTCTTTTCTCCTTCCTTTCTTCCTTTCCCATTGAAACGTGGCTGTGTCAGAACCAACCTTGGGTTCTGCCTTTCTTTGTGCGGATCTGCAATAGCCCTCACACTTAGGCCTGTCTGATCTCCGTGCTCCCTGCATTTACTGCTCAAAGATTAACAGGGATTCACAGTTCTCCTGCAGAAACGGGCATGACAGAATAGGTTAGCTAGGGAGTCTGCTTCGAATGCAGCAGACTACCCATTCATCAGCGGATTTCTCCTTCACACATGCAGTGTCTTAGGTAGACCCTTGCAGTGCTGGAAATCAGCCACAAATGTCCCTGTTCTTTTGTAAACTTTTCCAACACATCATCATCCAAAGATCTTGTCTAAGGAATTAATGATGGTCTCATATAACCCAGGTATTAAAGAAGAGTGAGTAAGAAATGACCAAACATAAAAGAGCTCTGGGTGTTTCATATAAATAGAGAGAGTGAGAGTGAGAGAGAGAGAGAGAGAGAGAGAGAGAGAGAGAGAGAGAGAGAGAGAGCGAGAGAGAGAGAGCAAGCAAGAGTGAGAGCTGGAAGGACTGGCCAGGCGCATGTGCTTATGGGTTTGATGGAAGAACACGGGGTGGATCGGAGCAGGCAGAGAATATACTTTCACTGGTCAGTTGGCCTCTGAACTAGAAACGTTTGTGCCCTGCCTCCTGCTGTGTTATTCTGTTCTCCAGCTAGGTGTGGGGTATATTTTTTCTCTCATTGCCAAGGCTGTGTTTCCAGTGGATTCCACAAAATACTGACCCCGAGAACATGGGAGCAGAAAAGGAGAGAAGGACTAGGTCCAGAAAGTGACTCTTGAGCTTTTGTGTGCCTTCTTAGTGCCCTGTGGATCAATTCGCAAACACTCAGCTGTACCAGTATATGACACAACTTAATTCTCATTTTTTCCCATTCCCTACCCACCCCAAGTTCCCCACCCCCTAAATACTGGAGGGGTGAGTAATGAGGGATAAAGAAAAAATGTGCTGGCCGGGCGTGATGGCTCACGCCTATAATCCCAGCACTCGGGAGGCAGAGACAGGAGGATTGCTGAGTCTGAGGCTTGCCTGGGCTACGTAGTGAGCTCAGGGACAGCCTGGACTACAAAGCGAGACCCTGTCTCAAAAAATAAAAAAGGGAAACAAAGCTAATTCTCATTTTTTTTTTTTTTTTGAGACAGGGTCTTGCTTTGTAGTTCAGGCTGGCACTGAGCTCACTATGTAGCCCAGGCAAGCCTCGAACTCAGCAATCCTCCTGTCTCTGCCTCCTGAGTGCTGGGATTACAGGCGTGAGCCACCACGCCTGGCAGTTCTCATTTTTAATATGCCTTTATGATCAACAACACCCTCCGGCACCAATTCAAACTGGGGTCCCACTTGTCCTATAAAAATAACACTTTTCTAACCTACAACTTCTATTTGATAATCCACTCCATTTTTCTCTAGACTGGACTTCAAATAACTTGTGATTATTTATAAATCTGATAGTTCGTTTCCAAAGTATGATGGTTTATTGTCCTTACTGGGATCAGGTAAACAGTGTCTGTGGCTTTTGAATAGCACCGAGATATGCCAAGGCCCAAGGGTTTGTGAGCAGTTCAGCGTTTGTACATGGGCACCATTCCGCAGTCCTTCTTTTCCCAACAGTGACTATGGCTACGAGAGGCGTGGAGAAAGCCAGTGTGTCCCTGCTTTCTGGTACAACCCAGCATCCCCCTCAAAGGACTGCAGTCTTGGGCAGAGTTACCTGAACAGCACTGGGTAAGTACGAAGCGAAGGAATTTAGCTCTCTGTTTCCCCCACTCCCTTGCATGAGCTTCAAAGGAAGTATACAGTGTGTTGTTCAAGAAGGAGGAGTATTTTGTGACAAATAGCTCTGGAAGAAAACCGAAGGACTCAGCTGAGAGCACTTTGTGAGGAACACGTCAGAAGAGGTTGCTGACTGCCCAGCTTTCGGTGCATTTTGCTATTTCCTTCTGGCACAGTTATTTGGTAAAACTTCCCCCTAGAAAAGGGTGTTGTCTTTGCTCCTTGGGCCTCAGGGAAAGTAAACTGGTAGAAGATAAATGTAAATTCTCAAACATTCACGCTCAAAACTTGTAATGATGATTCAGAAGCCTGACCCTGGGAACTACTGGTACAAGGTGAAGGTATATTTTTCAGTGATTCTCCAATTGTGCATCTTTTTCTCTGTTTGTTGGCTTACTAGTTACCTCTCAGATTCTTGAAAAGTTTCCATAGAGATGTGCTATACAGTCTTTCCTTTGATACCCCTGTGACCTGGAAGAAATTTGTCAAGTGGGCAGGTGGACTGAGATAGCACTTCTCTAATTCCAAAGTGCTCACATATCATTTGAGGATTGGTTAGAGTACAGCACCCTATGGGAAAGACCTGGGGTGAAGCTGGGATTCATTTTTAATCATCTTCAGAGTAATGACAATACTGTTTCTCTGTAGAGCACTCTGAGAATCTCTTGAGACTAAGCTGTTCCAGACTTATGTGCCCCCTCTCCCAGTGAATCTTCTGTTATCCCAGCCATGCTACTCACCTTTTCCTTCCGTTTTATCTGGGTGTAAGATAGTGGTCTCTCCTAGCTGACATTTACAGGGGGAAAAATAAGCATGAGGAAAGGTTTATTGCGTGTTCTGAGATACTCTCAAAGACATAATAGTTTTAGTCAAAGACTCAGTTCTAGGGAGGTTACTCCTAGAGTCAGGACTGAACTTTTAGGGCATATGATGTTGTGTTACTGTTTAGAAATGTAAGCCAGGAAAATTGTAAACCCAGCAACTTGAACATAAGGAGGTGGAACATACAGAAAAAGGAGCTAAAAAGTTTGAGAAAGAGGGATATAAAGGTCAAGAGGAGTAACCTGAGCCGCTCACTTCCTGATCCTTGCATGCTGTGACATCATCAGAAAAGAATCACACTGGTTATCTCCTGTGATCATGCAGCACGTATAAGTGGACCCAATTTTAAGCAATTTAGGTACACTAGTGGATCAAGTAGCTAGCCAAATAAATCAGAAAGGTGAAAAGCCAAGTCAACTCAGTTTTTTCAAAGGATTCATTATAGATTTGTACAAATGCTTCCAGCTTCCTTAAGTATTGACTTGTATTAGAGATGCTCAGCCAGCTTGAGGTTATAACCAGTTGAAGTTAAAGAGAAAGAAGATTTATTAAGTTTGCATTCGGACATGATACTCAACAAAATAATCTATCAGCAGTAAAAATATATACCTTCTGAGTAAATATGAGCAAGAAAGTACAAGCTGGTTAGAGAGATGTGATTATCTAGACCAATGGGAAACATAGGGGACATGTCAGGAGCGATAAAGTTTGAGATTTCCCTGTTGCTGAGGCCTCTAGTAGAAGGCAGAACAGATGAACTCGTGAAATACTTTGAGAGACAGAATGTGAGAAGACATGCTATGGTGGTGATGATGGTGTGGGGTGGTATGAAAGGTAGTTGTGGTGAAGGGACATTGATTTTATGTGGTTTTATAGAGTGTTAATTTCAGTGAAGGTTTATAGTTTGTGATGTATCTAGAAATAATGTCTGAATATAAATCAGATCCATAGGCCTGCAGAGCAAGTGATACGTCAGCTCTGTAGATGTGACACTTTTGTCATGGAAGGTCATATGGCTCTGTGGGGACGTTGTTCTAAGCCAGCCTCATTGGCAAGGTGATTTTACTTCAAAATGGAGTCTGAAAGCTTTGCTTCTCACCTGGCACGTGTGTTGGGTGGGACATGAAATATTAGCAGAGAGAAAAATGTTCTATAGAAGAACCCAGCAGCCCCAGATTCAAGGCTATTAGGTATTAAGGGAAAATGACATCCTGGGGACAGAAAGGAGACAGGAAGAGCCTACATGATTAATTAGGGCTGGACAGCTAATGCTCTAGTGCTTTCTGGTACAGGAAAGCTCAAGGTGGCCTTGGGGAAAAATAAAACAACCCCACCCTTCCCGAGCGCTGCACCTGCTTTTCCTTCTTCCTGAGTCCCATGGTCTGCCACCTTCTCTGCTGGGTGTGAGTCAGATATTGATTTTTCTTGGCTGGTTTAGACACCGATCCGATCCATGGCTCACCAGGTAAGATCAATAATAATGTTTAAGGAGCTACATTTCCTGAGATGGAGGATAGCTGTTCCCCAGCATTTGTTTGTCTTCCTAAATGGCTGTCTTTTTTGAGACTCGGATTTTAAGGGCAGCTGCAAGGAACAACTCTCTTGCTTTTGCTTTCATGCACTTTCTAACACACACACACACACACACACACTCATGTACACTCTGCACAAACAACACCAACCTCCACTGTCAACTCTCCTCAGCTACCGGAGAATCGTGTCCAACAACTGCACAGATGGACTGAGAGACAAGTATTCTGCCAAGGCTCAGTTGTGTCCTGGAAAAGCCCCCCGGGGCCTCCATGTGGTGACCAACGATGGGCGCCTGGTGGCGGAGCAGGGGCACAATGCAACCTTCATCATCCTCATGGAGGAGGTAGGTGCCCACCTGGGTCTCGGAATCACAATCACACACCTGCAGCCATCAGTCCCCACCTACCCAGGCTCCAGTAAGGAGTGAAGACTCATGGGAAGAAGACTGGGAGGAGGGAAGAAGGCCTGGAGTTGAGAACCTCCTCCTCCCACCTGTAAGAAGGCCAGGTCTGCAGGGCCCACTTGCTTCTGGGGCATACAGACCTGGATATATTCTTTAAGGTTCCCCTTTAGGGGCTAACTATAAACTGTCAGAAAAGGGAATTCAGCTTACATCTGTCGCATTTTTAGGATCCTCTTTTCCTTTTCTAACCCCTAGTTCTACTGATTAGAAAGGCCCACAAAGCTTGTACAGGCTCTTGAAGTATGAGTTTGAGGGTGGGGGTGATTACTGAAATGCTCTGAATTTATCTTTGTAAAAGTTGTTGTATTAGTTGCTTTCACATCAGCTGCCTGCTCTTTTAGTTTGTTTTATAGTGCCTTACGCGATTTGGGCAGTGAAATCAGACAGCAGGCTTTTGTTTCAGGGTGGAAGCACCTCTCCTGCCTGTGTCTTGGCCCTTGTGTATTGTTTCGCTTCTTCCCAAGCCAAGGACTTTCCCATCCGAGGGGAGGTGGTGAAGCTAGAAGGCTTTGCCCGACTGACAGAGCCTGCTGAATTTACATGCAAATTGCTCTGCGCTCTTGATCTTAGAAGAGAGCAGAGTGGGCCAGAGGGTTTTTCTCACAAATGTGAGCTCTTTAGTCACTACCGTCAAGACCACACCAGACAGGATGGTGAGGATCCCTTATCCCAGATTGACATATGCCTCTGCCTTCACCCACACCGGGTGCTAGAATTTACGTCCTTTAAGAGTAGAGGAGGACATTATCACATTTACACTGGGGAGTTTTTAAAAACCTCTTGAATGGATCTGAAGAACCATAATCTTATCCATTTGAATTGCCTTGAGTTCATTTCTACTTTAATTTATATTTATAAACTCAAGGGTGGCTGATATTGTAGGGGGATCAAAGAGCACCTATCGATATTTCATCCACATCTTGGTTGCCACGGGGGTAGAGATGGAAAAGAAAACTGTGGCCAATGCATAATAATGGGGCAGAAAGTCTGGCTCCTAATTCCAAAACAGTGTATTTCACTTTCTACTTGATCTTCCATTTTTGTACATGAGCAGAATTTCCTATTTTTCTTTCTTCAGGATCTTTGTTTTGTTGTTAGGTTAACTGCAGTGACCTAAAGAGTTGGTCCAGTGTGTTTGGTGCACTGCAGGGTGGTGCTCAGCATCAGCCCTTAGGAAGGCCTGTGTCTGTGGGGGGCTGTAGGAGTCACTCAGCTGAACCACTGACATCAGGAGATCAGGTGGCAAACGGGGCATCTGTGACAGCCAGAAGCAGCCTCAGCAAAGAAGGGAGCTGGGTGGGTTCTGAGAAGCCCAAGAATAGGAGAACAGAGTTATAAATTGGGGGAGTTTGAAGTTTTCATCTGTAGAACAGGAATCATCATCTGCTGTATATTTTCATTTTGGAGATGACATTGCACAGTATATGTTAACTGTTTGCTTAGTCTTTAGGACATAATAAATGCTGAAAGCTAAGAACAATTATAATGATGGCATGGGGTTGAGAGGAGGAGTGTTGCACCTGGACTATCTCTGTTTAGAACTTGGGTCTTCCCCTACAGTTGTGAGACTAGTATAACTAAGGTATTTGTATCCCCACTTATAAATTGTAACTACTTTCTACAATATGGAATTGTGAGAAGATTAATGGCTTGGCTTTGATAAAAAAACACTGCATGTTGGTTGAGGCCCCTACTGTTATCGTTATTCCATAGAAGAAGAGTTTAGCCACACAGGTGGAGACATCAGGGCAGCCCTTGGGATTCATACTGCAATGCCTGCCCACTGCTGCCAGGGCTTAAAGACTCAGGGGGCTCTGAGCTCCATTGTACAGTCAGCCTGAAGGAAATCAAATGAAGTCTGGGCACGTGCTAGGCTGTGTCTGTGTTCTGGGATGCACCCTGTGTCCACACGGAATGATGCTGAAGCCCAGAAGGCGCCAGCTGGGGGTCAGGCAGAACCAAGTGAACAGATATGATTACCCTGTTCATCTTGCAGGGTGATCTCCAGAGGACAAATATCCAGCTTGACTTTGGGGACGGGATTGCCGTGTCCTATGCCAACTTCAGTCCCGTTGAAGATGGCATCAAGCACGTGTACAAGAGCGCGGGCATCTTCCAGGTGACAGCCTATGCAGAGAACAGCCTGGGCTCAGATTCCGCTGTCCTTTTCCTGCATGTGGTTTGTAAGTAGTGGGAGCCAGTGCCCATCTCTCTCCCTTTCATCTGCCAACCCCTCTGCCTGGACTTTCTGGACTTCCTGCAGTTTGGAGCCAAGGTCAAATTCCCTGCAACCACTACAGTGACTCAAAGTAGTATTCAGCTGTGACTTAGCTTTGGGATATTGAAATAGATCAATTATTTTGAAAATCTGGGTACCTTATTACCAACAGGCCCCTCCCCTTCATACTGCTCTACACGTGCAGACACACATTCAGGGAAAACACCCTGTGCTTTGCTCTGGGGAACCCTGAAAATATCAGTAGACACCTATCTGATTGATGGTTTCCAGTTCATTTTCAAGCTAAGACAGCACAAGTCCAATTAAGCTGTTACTTCTGTCGGAAGACTCAAGCAAGGATTTAAAAACACACACACGAAGATTTTTTAAAAGAAGCACTAAATACTTAATACAAGAATTGAATTCCTACATCCAAGGTTACTTTAAGTTCATTATGTTGTAAACAATTCTAAATACTGTAAATTTTTTTGAGTCTATGTCATTGCTGTTGGCTCTTAGCCTAAACCAAAATAACAGCTGAAGTTCCAGAATGTTCTGGAATATTCTGTTTGTTTTTGAGTGCATTTTTCATATTAGCTGCAGAGAGACTATATTCATATGACCTGAAACCTACACCCTGTGGCTTCAGGGTGGGGAGTCAAGCTGTGCTGCAACAAGTCACTGGGTTCCATCCACCTTCCACAGTGACGCCCTGGGTTTCAGGATTTCTCTGGTCCTTACCAGTCCGCTCATAGGCATGGGGACTGTGCCAGGATTCCAGCACATGCCTGGAACTCCAGGTAGACTGTGTATTTTCCTATAATAATTGGAGGTAGTATATACCTTGTGGGGACCCTGAACAAAAGGATGACCCACATGGGCAAAACACCACATGACTCAAAAATCATGTCATTATGGTTATTTGTGAGATTTTCCATTTAGTGGTTTCAGACTATGGTTAACTATGGGTAACTGAAACTTCAGGTAAGTAGGGACCAGTATATCCCACAATAGTTTTCTAACTTTGCCACATATCAGGACAATTAAATGTTATGAAAGAATATAAGTGAATATAAAGAATTTACTTCTTCTTGACAATTTAGTGATGGCATGAATTCCTCCATAACCCACACCCAATAGGGTTTCTATCATGCGGTGAGCTACGCAGTCCCCCGTGCAGAGAGCAATGTTGATAGTAGAAGTACTTGTGAGGAAATCTAGAATACTGCTCACTTATGTCCCCAATGATGTGACCTTGAGACACATTACTATTTTTTCAAGTTTTTTAAAACTCCAGTTTGAAAATAGTTTGATTCTGATGGCTACTTTGCCTTCCATAGTTCTTATGGCAATGAAAAGGAAATGTACATAAAACACCCAAATTCACTGATTTATCCAGCAAGTATTTGTTGACTTTTGAATATGTACAAGCACTCTTCTAAGAAGGCAGAGATAGCAGTGCAGTCATGGTCCTGTCCACACAAGGTTGATACTCTGCTGGGCAAGGGCAGGTGCTGTAAAAAGGTGGACCATGAATAGGAGAAATGGTGATGGTCTTCAGCACTGAGGGATCCTTCCTGCCCAGATGTCCAGGTGGCTGGTGTGTAAGATATTCGTGACCCAGGCCTTGGGGAGGGGAGCTGCATTCGAGTTCTGATCATATCCCCTTGTAAAATGTCTGATATTGATCAAATTTCTTAGCCTTTACAAATCCCTAATTCCTCACATTTAATAAGTAGCTCACAAGGAGGTTGTGGGAGTCAAATTAGATGATGCATATGTGAAGGGGTCCCCAAGATCACCCACAGGTTACATGACCACTAGGAGAACTCACAGAACTCAGTATATATTGCTGGCTAGGATTTATTCCAGGGGAATAAAACCAGAGTCAGCCAAGATGAAGGTGGAGGGAGCGCAGCCCAGAGCAAACCAGGCACAAGCTCCCTGAATCCTTTCCCCTGGAGCTGCCTGGGATGGGCCAGCGCCTCCAACACTGAGTGGTAGCAACATCAGGGCCAGCTGCCAGAGAAACCCATTAGAGACTCAGTGCCCTTTGTTTTTACTGGGATGCTCCCATAAGCACCTCTCCCTGGCATATACCAAAACTCTGAAGTCCTCTTGGGTGACAGGTGCTCAGAACAAATCATACTGCTTGCAAAAACAGTCTAGTTAAAATGAACCACTTTTACCAGTTAAACGTTGATTGGAACCACTCCAAGAACCATATTCACAGACACCAACCAGCTCAGCCTTGCACACTGTCCTGTTCAAAGGACAGCCATTGTAGTCTTAGGTAACAGTTTGTTTTTACATACACTGCAGAATGCCACATCACACCCCGCTGGAACATGTTGAATGTTACCTGCTATTAACATAATTACTAGTATTTCCCATTGACTCTCTGCCTGACACGTCTGCTGATTTTTTTTTTTTTTTGAGACAGGGTCTCGCTTTGTAGTTCAGGCTGGCCCTGAGCTCACTATGTAGCCCAGGCAAGTCTCAAACACAGCGATCTTGCTGTCTCTGCCTCCCAAGTGCTGGGATTAGAGGCGTGAGCCACCACTCCCGGCACTGTGGTATGTGGTATTGATTGCTGGTGGGCGTGAGTCACCACGCCCAGCATTGTATGTGGTTACCGGGCATCAAACTCAGGGCCTCGTGCTTGTGAGGCAGGTGTCAGAACCACTGAGCTAAATCTCCAGTCCACTTCTGCTGATTTTTAAAATGAAGATAGAAGGAAAAAAGTTACATTCTGCCTTTCAGGAGGCTTCCTGTACCCTTGTTCCTGATTCTGCCATGAGTGGGTCCTGCTTTCAAGTGGGAAGGCCGGTATGACTTAGTGTAGAAACCCAATGTCCGGGCACTGGTTCATACCATGAGCTCTGTGCCTGGAGGAGGAAATGTTCCTTGAAACTTTTATCGTGCTCATAATTCCCTCCAAATCAATCATGGCTGCATTTACCAGACAGTTATTATAGTGGGAACTGCTGTTGGCCTCACTGTGGGCCATTAGCTAACAAAAGTAGTTGTTAGCTGCCCATAATAACCAATCTCGCACAGAATATTAGATTTTTATCAAGAGGAGATGGTTTGACAGTGAGACTTTAGGAGTTAGCCGTCTTCCCTCCTAAACTTCTTCAGCTTCTTCTGCTCACTCATAGTTTGCCTCTGCTTGACCTCAGGATCTTCACCCCAAAAATCTGCTGCATGGTGTTGTTTCTTAAGACTAAATTTAACCAAATGTGTTTGACCCAAAGCCAGAAGAAGTGTGAGGAGGTTTAGTGGTGTTCTAATTCCCAGATACTCCATCCCATTCACTTCCGGTGTGAATGTAGGGAGGAGGTCTCCTTTCATCGTTCTGGGTGTCAGACTGCTTTAGGATGCCAGCCCTACCTGACCCAGAGACCTGAGAAGAATGCCCAAGGGCCCCAGCTGCAGAACACTTTTGCTGAGACACAGGAAAGCCCAGGTTCCATGAAATCTCAGAGGCAGAGATTTCACCCTATTGGGAAAGCTCGGTGGGAATTGGGACTTCAGAGCCTTTTTTTCAGTAGAGGAGGAGCGAGGAATCTAAACTGGTGTGTGCAGAGGCTCTGCAGTGGTGATGTGGGAAGGCAGGCTTCTCAGCTCACTTCTTGGGTGTGGGTTAGCTGGGGACCCCTCCTCTGCCTCATTGACCCCCAAAACAGAAACAGCAAGCAGAGGTTTAATCATGTACTCTCCTCAAAATGAGTAAATAGGGCAATAGATGTGGCCAATGTTTTCTCACACCTTGTGCTCTTTTACTGAGATCAAACTGCACAAAAACTAATGAAGATTTGCTCATTTAATATAATTAGACTTTCAGCCAAATGTGTATATATGGTGAAAAGTTTACTGAGAAAAAAATCCTAAGTTACTATATGTCTAGAGTCCAGGCAGAGAACTGTAAGCAGGAACTATATAGATTCATTTTCTTCATTAATTTTTTAACTGACAAAAGTGTAGAAGTTTATTATGTACAACAAATCATGATGAAATAAATATGCATAGGAGATGGTTCAATCAGGATATTGTGTAGGTTACCTCTCTTATTTATCTTTTGGTGGTGAGAACACTGACAGGTTTTTTTTGTTTTGTTTTGTTTTTTAAACAGTGTCTCACTTTGTATGTAGTTCAGGCTGGCCCTGAGCTCGCTATGTAGCCCAGGAAAGCCTCAAACTCAGCAATCCTCCTGTCTCTGCCTCCCAAGTGCTGGGATTATAGGCGTGAGCCACCACGCCCGGCACTGTGGTATGTGGTATTGATTGCTGGTGGGCGTGAGTCTCCACGCCCAGCATTGTATGTGGTTTCTGGGGATGGAACTCAGGACCTTGCGCTTGCGAGGCAGGCGCCAGAACCACTGAGCTAATCCTCCGGCCCAACAGGTATTATTTTCAAAATGCAGTATAATAGTTTTTACCAGTCACCATTGTACAGTAAATATCTCGAATGTGTTCCATTTCTCTTACTGTATTTTTGCACCCATGGCTAGAAGGTACCCTTCCCACCTCTGCCATGCCAGCTTACTTCCATTCTATTCTTTGCTTCTCTGAGTTCAACTTTTCTGGATTTCACATATAAGTGAGAATGTGAGGTATTCAGCCTTGCATGGCTGCTTTATTTCACTTAACGGGAGGTTCCGCAGGTTTAGCCATGTCATTGCATCTCAGAGTTGAAAAAAATAACGTAGCAACCCACCAGATACAACACGGGTCTGTTAATACTGCTTCTCCAGGATTGTCTTCTTCCTGTCTTACTCTGGGAGTGAGGAAAGTCAACATCCTCACTCGTTACACCCAGGCCGTGTCTGCCCATGATTTGACTTGCTGGAGTATGGAGTGCAGTGATATTTACATCCGTTTTCTGAGGAACAAGAGGAGAGTAGTAGCATTTTTATTATTTCAGAACTGGCACTGTTCCCTGTTCCATCTAGGGAGATGTGCATTTCCTACTTTGTGAAGGGGGGGAGCTGCCCACTTTTGAGTGGCACTCCTGTGTCCTGCAGATGGTGTGGCACAGTGGCCAGGTATGGAAACCAGTTGACTACTGAGGGTAGTGGAATTCCCCCCAATAAGTGTGGTGACCCCCAAATCACTACAGTAGTCTCAGAAAGGAAACAGACTGCTGTTCATCTTCCAGGAAACTAGCTTTCCCTTGAATGAGAGCTTCCTTCAAGTTGCTGGTGATTGGCCATTATCAGATGTAAATTAGATTCAGGTACCACGCTTGAACTCTGAAGCTGGATTTGAGTTCCCTGTTGCACCACTGCAGCAGATGCTTCATTTTGAGCCTGCACACACTTTGCAGCATTTGTAGATTTAAGATCATTGCTTTGTTACAGGGCATGATCATAAGGAGTGAGATTAAGAATCTGGGAGCATGGTACAGTCTGATGGTTTACTCTAGAAATATAACACTGCCTTTTTTTGCCTGTTCCTGTAGGTCCCGTGGAGCATGTTCACCTCCGAGTCCCATTTGTCGCCATAAGAAATAAAGAGGTCAACATTAGCGCAGCTGTGTGGCCCAGCCAGCTGGGAACCCTCACCTATTTCTGGTGGTTCGGCAATAGCACCAAGGTTCGGTTCTTTCCAATCAGTATCAAATTAAATCTACACTGAGTGCTTCTGTGTCACAGCTTCTGCATTAGTGTTGGGAACACTGGGAAGCTGAGAATCCATGGAACTGAATAAAACCCATCTCCCTACACCAAGTTCAGTATTTTAATAGGGAAAGTTTAAATAATTCTAAAGAACAAAATGCTGTGAGAAACTATACAAACTACATTTGTATGGTCTGCCTAATGAATATTTCTAAGTTCATTTTTTCCATTTAATACTGACTTCTTCACTCGTTATCTACATAATACCAAAAAATTACTTAGAAGTTCTGATATTAAGTGACCCCATGTGTCAGATGTAAACTAGAGATCCAAGTGTGGAGTCATGAAAATAAACAGGATAAAACATGCAAAATGCTCTCACCAATACTGATGAGGGGTTCTGCAGAACCCAGCACTCTTCTTAGGCAAGATACTGAGGTTGCCTCACCTCAGAACAAAAAACTAAAGAAGCTAAACACTTCCCAGTCACTCTCTGCTTCCACTACCTGGTGGTATTAAGGAGGAACCCAGCTCTACTGTGTATCCTGAAACCTTGCCATAATCACTTATTGGTCCTGGTAGTTCATTTGTCCTTAATGCTTTTGGATTTTGTTTGTTTTTATGTTAAGAGTTGGCAGCATTTTTTCCTTATGCATGTGTTAGAATTCACCAATAAAACCATCAGGGCCGGGTGCTTTCTCTTTTGCAGAATAAGTAATTGCAGATTAAATTTGTTTAAATTTACAGCCCTATTTGGACTTTTTTATTTCTTCTTGTGTGAGTTATAGCAGCTTGTTCTCTCAAGGACTAAATCTACTTAGAATTGTTCATTGTAAACCTGTAGTTTCCTTTTAATTTCTTTGAGGGTCATAGTGAAGTCTTTTTATTTATTTGAGTTGTTAGTAATTTATGTCTTCTATTTATTTTTCTTAGGCTGGCTAGAGATTTATCAATTCTGTTAATGTTTTCAAAGAATTAACTTTATGTTTCATTGATTTTCTTTATGGATTCCCTTGTTCTGGTTTCATTGATTTCCATTCCAATTCTTTTTTCAGCCTACTTTGTATTTGCTTTGTTCTTCTTCTGTAGTTTTCTGAAGGAGAAGCTTAGACTGCTGATTTTAGGTCTTTAGTCTATTCTAATGTATGTGTTCAATGCCATAAACTTTCCTTCAATAACTGCTTTGCTATCTCCTATACCTTCTGATACATTATATTTTTAGTTTTATTAATGAAAGCCTTTTTAATTTCATTTGAGATTCTTCTTGGAATCTTGTGTAATTTAGCAGTATGTTGTGTAGTGTTCACATAGTTGGTTATTTTTCAGTTATCTTTCAGATACTGATTTATAGTTTAATTCAATTGTAATCTAAGAGTGGATATTACATAATTGTTGTCTTTGCCAATCTGTTCAACTCTGCCTTGAGTCCTAGAATGTAGTTTTAGTTGGATGTTCTGTGTGCATTTGAGAAGAATTTGTTCTACTATTTGTAATGAACTAATCTGTTGATGTTATTTTATGCCATCGACTAGTGGGGTTGTTGAGTTCATCTATTTCTTACTGATTTTTCTGTCCTTTATTTAGTGATAACCTAAAATTTCAGTGTATATTTCAGTATATACATAACTAATCCGAACCCATCTTAAATAACATTATTTTGGCTCATGGTTAGTGTATTTAATAATGGCAGAGTGAGTGTATCATCTCCCTCCCATCTCTCATATCCTTACAACACACATACGATCTTTGCTCAAGCTTACATGAGAAAATATATGGTGATAATTTCATTTTGAATAAACTTATCTTCTAGGTCAATTAAAAATAATAAAAAATATTTTTAAAAACTTCAGCTTCACTGAAATATTTAAGCTTGTAGGTCTATTTTATGACCTACAAGTATAAAAGTAAGAAGAATGCTTTATATATTTTCTTTATTAATATCTGTATGTATTGCATTAAAGTACAAAAATAAAAACATTTACTTTCATTTATTCTTTCTTTAATTCACTGTTTCTTTGCATGGCTCAGAGTTTCTGATCTGTATTATTTCCCCCTCTCTGGAAAACTTCTTTTTAAACAAATCATATAATACAGAAGTATTTTCTGCAAATTCCACCCACTTTTGTTTGTCTAAGAAAATCATTTTTCAGCCCTTTTGAAGAATAAATTTGCAGCATAATAATTAGCAACAGTGAGCCCTTTGTCTAAGCAAATGATTGGTGTTTAATTTCCACTCAAGGTATGAAATATGTCCCTCCATTTTCTTCTTAGCTGATGGCTTCTAAGGAGAAGTGGGATACATTTCTTACCTTTTCTCCTCTATATGAGATGTTTGTTTGCTCTGACTTCTTTTTTAACTTCTCTTTGACTTCCTGTAATTTGGAAACTGATGTTCCCACAAGTTGAGATTTCAGCATTTATCTACTTAGTGTCCATGGAGCTTCTTGGTTCCCTGATTTAGCTGACATCACCTTGGAGTAACTCCCAGGTACTTGCTTACATACTTCTCCATTTCTTTTCTCTCTTCTTAATTGGGTCTTTACATCACATGCATTTATACAACTTTTATAGTTGTTGCACACTCTTGGACTTGCTGCTCTCCTTTTTTCTGCTTCTTCTTTTTATTCTCTTCCCTTTTCAGCTGGGATATTTTCAGTAAGATATCTACAGTGACATCCAGTCAGCCAACAGGACCATGACAATCATGGCTTCCACTTCATTCATTCATTCATTCATTCATTCATTTTTGAGATAGGGTCTCACTTTGTAGTTCAGGCTGGCACTGAGCTCACTATGTAGCCCAGGCAAGCCTCGAACTCAGCAATCCTCCTGTCTCTGCCTCCCGAGTGCTGGGATTACAGGCATGAGGCACCATGCCCGGCACTGGTATGTGGTATTGATTGTTGTTGGGCATGAGTCTCCATGCCCAGCATCATATGTGGTTACTGGGGATTGAACTCAGGACCTTGCGCTTGTGAGGCAGGCGCCAGAACTACTGAGCTAACCCTCCAGCCCGGCTTCCACTTTATTAACTGGACTCTTTAGTTGCTTTAAATTCCTGTTTTCATCTCCTCAGCATCCCTATCCTCACTGTTTCTGGATGCTCAGTGTCTCTCTTCACACTAAAATATACCTTTTAGTGTGTTTTGTACTTCTTCCTTAATAGCCAAAAATTATATGCTGGTTAATAAGAATACCTGTAAATAGATCTATAGCAATGTAGTAGTAAGCTATAAGAGGATAAGAAGAGTTCTATAAGCATATATGACAAAGTCTTGGTATTTCAGTCTTTTTGTTTTTTGTTTTTCCTGGTACTGGATATTGAGCTCATTCCTTTGTGCTTCCAAGGTAGGCATGGTACCACTTGAGCTAAACCCCCGGCCCCAGTATTTCAGTGAATCTGACTATGTACTTCCCAGATGGCTCACAGTCCCTTCCTTCCTGCATTAGGATGGCCAAGCTAGAGTGGAACTGGGCATCTCCCTCATTAAGGGAAGTTAGATTGTGATAGAAACCCTAGCAGACTAGTCTCTGATTGTCTAATCTCTGATTCACTAGTTCCCCTTGAGGGATCTTTTTGTTTTTGTTTTTGTTTTTTAAGTCAGACTGTGCTGATACATGCCAAAATGATTCTGCCAGGCGTGGTGGCGCACACCTGTAATCCCAGCACTGGGGAAGCAGAGACAGGAGGATTGCTGAGTTCCAGGCTTGCCTGGACTACATAGTGAGCTCAGAGCCAGCCTGAACTACAAAGCGAGACCCTGTCTCAAAACAAACAAACAAACAAAATGATTCATTTTCCTCTTTCCTTACCTGGAGCGCAATGACACTTTTTCCAACGTTTATTGGGAGAACATGTTCAGGTCATGGTTATACAGTTCACACAATCATGAGGTTCTCCCTATGAATGGCAGGGTCTCCTTGGACCCTTTTACTCTCCGCCTAGTGTTTTCCTGGATAACTTGGAATGTGGTTGGCATCACTCCTCTCAGAGAAAGCTTTCGTTGAAAGACCTAAGAAAGGTCCGATCAGAATTGACAGTGTTTGAGTGCTTGGTGTTAGGAGAAAGGACACACTCAGTATTTGTTTGCAGTGACAGAAGAGAATTCCCTACCATCAGCTCTGGACAGTAGGAGTGAGAAGTGGCTCATCCTTGGTGCTTTCTAGGGAGGCTGTGTGGTGCAGCAGAGAGAACACGGAGGTTGGGTTGCCAATCCTGCTACATGCTGTGTCTGTGAACACGACCAAGTAACTTCTCCAAGATGCCGTGCACACACTCTAAACTGTGAAGAATAGCACCTGTCTCAGCTCAGGGCTGTGAAAGCTCAGATACACATATTTACTTGGCACACACTGTGGACTCAGCAAATGTGTGTGTTGTATTCTCTCATGTGAAACTTATATTGGGGATGGGTTGGGAAAAGGGGGAGCAAGATTCATGGACTCAGGAGCCTTTTCAGTGTGGATTATTTCTGCCTCATGCTTTTAAATTAATTTTTTAAAAGTGTAAGTTACTGATGATGCTTCTTGTGGTTTATTGCTAGTACAGTAGATAGGCAGGTCACTGACTAAAATGCCTGTTGCATTCACAAGAGATGGGAAACTCTCAGTGTGCAGTGAGGATCTCAAGGTCAAATACAGTTAGTCCACGAGCTGAGCTCAACCTGCAGCTCTTTATCCTAGCTACCATGTAGCATCTTCAGCCCCGGGGTGCTTCAGCTCCACAACTAGAGTGTTTCTACTAGCAGGTACAGATGTATCATTTCTTCAAAAGCCAGGACTACGTTGTGTATCTGAAAAAAGAACATGATCTGGGGAGAAGTTAGAAAGATGAGGGCTTTAATTTCTTCTCTGAGAATATAAGGATTTGGCTTCCTTATATTCCTTATAGTTGTATTTGCTCAGTGATCTTTACTAAGGGACCGCAGTGTGTTCTCAGCTTTTCTTGGCACAGTGTTTTATCCAGAAGCGTGCCGGGAGCTGGGGACACAATATCCCCTGGAGTACCATTTTTTTCTTTTCAGTGTTGATTCTAAGACTTGAAGGATAACACAGGTTCTGATAAGTATTTGATTGGCAAAATCAACAAATGGATAAAGTGATTGGGGTTTCTAGTTTTTATTTTCCAACTAATTGTCTCCACGAACTCAAACAGAGTACTTGATTTGAATCTGTTTGTCTAACTCAGCAAAGACAGTAATATCTATTACATGGACACCATAGAGTTATTAATTGAGGTGTGTCGCTTGCTCACACAAGCATCCTCAGACACACACACACATTGGTGTGCATGCACACATTGTGCCCTCTTACATGAGGGTTTTAGATTACATATCAGCCTTATAGTTTTATTTGCTTCACTGATGATCAGGGATATTCTATTGGTTAGGAATTTTCATTCTACAAGCCAGGCTTAAAGTGCAATATAAAACACAGTGATCCCAAAGGCCTTATGAGTTGGCTTTTGTTCCCATAGAACCAAGGGAGCATTAATACATGAGAGGTACTACAATAAAGCATAAAATAAAGAATAAAATAAATCTATGTTGAAGCTCAGATTCTTCTTTGCTGCATGTTTTTCCATACTGTTTAACATGTCTGAGTCTCAGCCATATGTGTGATGTTAGAGCAACAAGAGTGGTGGCTAACGTGCTTATTGATGTGATGGTTAGGTAAAGGTGCTGTGCAGACCTTTAGGACATGTCTAAGCATTTGCATATAGTAGACTCCACCGTGCTCATCATTTACATTAATAACTTCTATATCGATGTGACAAATCTGACTTAGTTCCAGAGACTGGATCTTCTCTACAAAAATGCCTACTTGCTTCATTCCAAATGGGTGCATTTTAAGTGTTTTTTGCTAGCTTCTTGCCATAAACACATCAAGATGGCCATAGCACCCACCAGTTCATCCAATATGCACCACATCTGACTGATAAAGGATAGTGTCTTTAGATGTCACAGTGCTCTAGAGCTCTTTGGTCCCTAGCATGTTTTTTACTGAGATCTGAACATATACTATTTATTTAATTATCAAAACATCACTGATGAAAGAGAAATCAGGCTATATTCAGCATTAGAAGTGTGTGTGTGTGTGTGTGTGTGTGAGAGAGAGAGAGACTCAGTGCTGCACAGAGGTGTACCCAGTGGTTGAATTAAATCTATCTAACAGTGAACTGATCCCCTGCTTTATAACCAGTCCTTGTCTTGCTGTGATTATGGGAAAAAGAACACATATATCCCATTATCCCTCCCTTCAAACAGATGAGAAAGCAAGATGAATACACATGCAGCAACTGGTGAGCAAGTAAGATACATAAGTACGCAGGAAAGAGTGTCCATCCCAGAAATCCAGCTGTTGGCTTGCATACCTAAAACCTGCCAGTGCGGGTTGTGAAATGCATCGGTACCTCAGCAGAGCCCTTTCAGGAGCTGTGTGCTGTAGCAGGTCTTGCAAGGAATGCTAAGCAGTGCAGATTCCATGTGTTACCTTCAAGAAACAGTATCTATTTGAGAATATAAGGTTAACATCCAAGAAAAAACTTAAGAAGGGAAGGTGATAGGAATGTTCTCTTACTGGGTGAATCAAGTGGCCCAGGGAGTGATGAATTCAGGCTTTGTGAAGTTGGTCTTAAGCCATCATCAAACAGCAGTGGAATGGAGGCTTAGAGGAAAGAGGCTCTAGTCATGAAGGAAGGCTATAGGGAGGGTTGGTTCACTATGGACCACCTCACCAGGCTCATCTGGCTAGAAGTAATGGCTGAAAGATGGGAGGATACGATAGATAGCTTGGAATGACAAAGTGTATGTTTTTTATTTTATCATAGAAACTCAGATTTGAGATAGGGTGAGAGAGGGAACCTGATTTACAGCCAGTGGTACTTTAGAGAGTTTGATAAAGAGTTTTTGGATATACTAACTTGAAGAAAATCATTTTTTACCATTGAATTTTCACAATAATCCCATAGTTGCCCTAACATGGCTATTAATGCTATTCTGCTTTATTTTGTTTTTGTTTGGGGGGTATTTGAGTATTTTGCATAGTTCTAAAGCATGGCATTTCCACAATTATGTATTCTGTCCTTCTACTTCATATGAGAAGCACTTTTCCCACATTACTATATAATCTGCTGAAGATTTTAAGTAAAACAAGCATAGGTATTGCATAATCTCCCCAATTTGTGAATGGCAACTTTTATCAAGGTATACATCTTAAACTGTGGAGATATTATAATGTTCAATATTGACCTACTGTGTCTGGGAAATTGGTATAATGTCCATCAAATATTTCCCTGTTCTGTTAGTCAACTGGAAATCTCATAACCCAGTAGTTTCATAGAGCTTTGTGGATTTTTTTGTTAGGCTCATTTGGATAAAATGTGACCTGTCACACACGAGGGATTCTTCCTGGGGAGGGGAATAACCCACAGCCCAGGCAGGCTGTGAAGTGTGCTTACCAGTCCCTCGCTGTGGCCTGTCCCCCTGTACCTCAGACAGACCAGAAGCAGACAAGTCAGCTGGCTGCCTGCTGGATTTGTGGGGCTTGCAATGGCCAATTTGCTGGGATTAACAGAGGTCTGGCTTAACAAATGTGTCTGCTTGCCTAATAGATTTGAGTAAATGAACCTTAAAATGCGTAATTTAATTTAACATTGGGCACCAGCTATCAGGGCCAATGAAGAGCTCAAGAACCCTATTGAGTGCTCCAGCTCTGCAGGAAGGGAGAAATCAGCCATAATGCCATAACTGCTGATGAAAAACAAAAGCAATTCAGAGAAGAACATCAGCCTTTGCCATTTCCTTAGCATGAGGGTCCACTGTCTGTCACCCTTAACCAGCTCCACAAGTCCAGGGTGTTAGCAGACTGGATGTTTGGCCATCTCCAATGGAATCCTTTGCCTGCAACACCCTCATTTGCCCTGGAACTCCTAGGGACACAGCCAGATGGACAGAAGATCAGATCTGCTTGATCTGAAGGCATTTTGCTTCTTTCTAAAGGGACACCATGGTGCAGGACAGCACTCCACACAAGTCTGGAGTTGAGAAGAAGGTAAGAGGAGAGAGAACCACATATGCCACTAGCGAAGATTTCCTGAGAGAGGAAAAGGCCCACGGCAGGCAGCAGGAGAGAAGAGACACCTATGGACAGTAAACAAAAAGTGAGGGCCAGTGTTATACAGCTATACTCCGAGTGGTTCAAGGAGGCAGGAAAATGAAGACACAGATTATTCCTTTTGTCATTTTCCCAAAATTTTATTATGAAATTGTTCACACACACACACACTAAAGTTGAATTTTGCACTGAACACCCGTATGCCCACCACTTGTCTCTCATGAACATTTACTAGGCTTGTTCCATCACATTTTGATCTATCTAATCCTCTAGCCATCCATCTTTGGGTATTTTTATTCTCTCAAAATAAATATAAGTAACCTGCTTTGTTTTAAAGGATTCAGCTTGTAAACTATTAACTATAGTTCAAACATGCTGGACAGTTTACCACAGTACTATAAAATGTGTTTACGATGGAATGAACTTACTGTGCTTGACAACGCCATTCACTTGAGCATCCCAGACTCCTGTCAAGGTCTAGTACACTGTGCTGTCTCAGGGAGGTTCTGCTATGTTTCTTCTCAGCTATTCTCTACCCTTAATTCCAGAATCAGCCACTAATACTTTTGCCAAGTTATACCTGCCTGTTCTAGAAATTCATAAAAATGTAATCATACAATATTATTAGCTTCTTCCACCTCTTGTGACTTGTGGATGCATATGTGTGTGTATATTATATATAGTATATACAGTATATGTAATATATATTATAATATATACTATATTATACACACGCATATATTTTGTTCATTTGTTTTTCTGTTCATGCTGCAAATACACTAAAGTTCCTGTATTTTTACCACTGAGGAATTCCTAGGGTGTCACAAATAGCTGGTATGAGCTGTGTTGTTGTTGACATGTTTTTCCTATTGATTAAATTCCCACAATTGCAGTTGCTAAATCATAAAATACAAAACAATAACCCACTTCAGCAAAGAAGTTTTTGCAATTTTTAAAAAACCTAGGCTTTTCCCTTCATGATTATGTTTTTATACCCAGCTAAGCTGTATGAGAGTTCTAATTGCCTCTACATTTATAAAATTACTTGGTATTATCACTTTAAAAGATCTGTACTGTTTCCAAAGAATGTGACTGAAGTAATGAAGCACTGAAGGCCTCCTGACAGTGCCCTGACGGGCTGGCAGATGGGAACTAGAAATTGTCCTTTAGGCCACTTGTCAGTCACTCAGTCTGGCTGTGTGAGTCCTCACAGTTCTGTCCCAAACCCTGCTTTGAACAGATAGATTCCAAATGGTGACAGATTTGCTCATTATGTACAGAGTTGGTGTTTTAAGTCACTGCTGTGGTTGTACTGGAGAAACTCAAATGTGATGTCCTGGTCCAGGCCATTGTGTGGCTCCCACTGCCCTGCAAGCCCATCCCTGGGCTCAGAGAAGCCACCTGTATGTACTGCACTGTGTTCTTTATGCCTGGCCTGGGACTGTGCATATTTTTACACACTTCCTTCCTCTCTAGTGTAATGAACAGACGAGAGGATGTCCAAAGTTTAATGCAGTGATGCTCATTTTGCACAACACCAGCCATCCACCTGGTTATAAAACAGAGTGATAGGACTCTAAAGCAAGAAAAAAAAATCAAATTATTGATTCAGAGGCCCAGTCAAAACATGTGGACTGGAAAGGAATTTTGGGGCTGCAGAGCAAACAGTGACCTTCACCTCTGGGATCCTGGCTGGGTGCACTGCTCATGCCCACCCTTCTGGGTGCAAGCCACCATCCACCACCTGTGGGTGTCCTTAGTTTGCCTGGGTGTTTGTAGCTCATCATCATCTCCTTTAGAGCAGGTTTGGGTTGTTCTCTGTCACTTCCAAACAGCAGAGAACTTGACAGAGTGCTGGGGTAACCACTTCAACCTTAGCACTTGGCCCTCCTCTCTAATATGCACCTGCTCTGACCAAGGGCCCAATTTCCAGGGAAAATTACAATGATCTCTGTCTCTCTTTATCCTTAACAAGTATCTGTCTATGGTATTCAGGAAAGAGTAAAGGCAAATAAAAATTAAAAACATGAAGACAGTTGTGTTTGTGTATTACCTAACCTAATGAAAATGGTAAAAATGCATTGCTATGGAAAACAGATATAAAGCCAAAAGTCAATTGCATGACCATGCATCTAACTCATATATATTATATATAAGGATTAGTATATATGTATATACAGGGCAGTGCCAGGCACACAGAAGAGAGTAAAACGCTGTAACTTCTCTGAAAGGTTTTACAGGCTAATGGCACACATGGTGAAAATACAAGTGACACCAGGTATTGGGGAAGAAGAGAAATGATGTTCTGTTCCCAGGACCAGCAGGAGCAGGTTACAGATGCTGCCTCTGCTTTGCCCCAGGAGAAAGAGCAGAAGGATGTGAAAAGTCTAAAGTGCTGGGGATCATCTTCCATTCCGGGGAGTAACAATTTATGCCGTGTTTTAGGTGTACTGATACTCTCCAACACCCTGGAAGACCTAGTGTGAGGACACGGAATCAAAGTTTCCCTCTCTTTGAAGCCTAGACACCTTGGAATAACCGCGCTGCAGATTTGGGAGACCTCAAGCTCCCCAGGACAGGAAGGGCGTCCCTCTCCCACAGAGGGCTCACCGTTGCTACTTTTCCTCCCTGCAGCCCCTCATCACCCTGGACAGTAGCGTTTCCTTCACATTCCTGGCCGAGGGAACCAGCACCATCACGGTCCAGGTGGCTGCCGGGAATGCCCTTATCCAGGACACGAAAGATATTGCAGTTCACGGTAAGCGCCAAACGCTGTGCTTTGCTGCTCCTTCTTGCTCTAGTTCCTGCCACTCACCCTGCCGGTGACCATGGCAGCTACCCAGATTCTCCGGGCTGTGGGAATCATGTAGTTCACAGGAGGCATTCCCCTTCCCTCCCACCTTGCTCCTGGGTGGAGGATCCACGTCCCAGGGCACCAGAACACGGAGGGTATTTCTTGCGTCCTGTGGTATGGGCTCATTGCGGCCTGCTGGGGCTCCCAGGCCACAGAGACGTATATCAGACGTGGAAGCAATGCTAAGCCAGAGAGACCACTGCAGGAGGGTGCTAGAGAGCCTGCCCTGCTGAGGTGTCTGTGGTGCACGTGCAACACCCACTCCACGAGCCAGGACAAGCCATTTCCAAAGCTGGGAGTCACGATCCCGGCCCTTGCAGAACTTGTAATAGGTTGAGAGATGACCTGCACAGGACTGATGCATCTTCTTAACTGTTAGCGATTCTAACACCATTGGTTGCAAAGACCTGATAGGAAGGTGTAAGCTTGAAGACAGGCATGAGAGAGCAGCAATAGGGTCCCTACCAGCTCTCCACTATGGAGAACTGTTCTTAATTGCTAAAGTTATTTTACATGAAGTTGATTGTGCCTCTGTTACTGTCCCGCACAACCTTCCTAGGTCCCCAGACGCAGCTGCTCTCATGGTGGCCTCCTAGAGAGTAGGGCTGAGGAGCTACAGCCGAAGCCCCGTTACCTGAGGCATGTGTGGCAGCACCTCTCACCTCTCCCTGTCGTCTCCCTGCAGAATACTTCCAGTCCCAGCTCCTGTCCTTCTCCCCTAACCTGGACCACCACAACCCTGACATCCCCGAGTGGAGGCAGGACGTCGGCAACGTCATCAAGAGGGCACTGGTTAAAGTAAGTTTGCTCAAAGATATGACCAAGATAGTGAACGACAATACTTTTTCAATACGTGAAACCACTGTTTTCCAGATAAACAAGGGTTTTTTTCTCTGTGTAAGTGAGGAAAGAGCTGAAAAGAGAGGGAGTAAGAGAAGGAAAGGAGAAAGTCCAGGCCAGTGTTAAAAGGTGAAGATTGACCCTCATTCTAAATATTTCTGAGACAGGAACTTAATTTCTTTAAAGGACTAATATTCACTTAGCTGCTTCATCACTTATGAATAACCAGGTACTTAGATTCACCAGATGACCATCGGACACACATGGTATTCCAGAGGTTTCAGGGCAGAATTAACCAAAAGTCAAAATAAGTTTTGTTTTAACCTTCTCAGAGCTATACAATGGAATACGATTCATAAAACACCCTCAGTTCAAATGTAAAGATGAGTCTAATGTGCAGAGAGTTCTGTGCTAGAGAATGGCCAGTGTGTCCAAGGAGCAGAGGAAAAGTGGGTCGGCCTGTCCAGGGAAGGACAAGCCTGGGACATACTAGCAGTTCCTGAGTGCTTACTGAGCTACAGAATGATGGGGGAGGGGCCTTGTGAACTGAGCTTTAAAGGGGAGATGTCCCTTACCAAGGGGAGGACAGGGTCTGTCAGGCAAAGCCCAGGCAAGCCCATGCGGTACTGAAAGAGCACGTGTTTGGGAAATGGTGTCGTGTGGTGCAGCTAATCTATAACGTGTAAGAACAAGCACGACCAAAGCTGTGCTGGCACGGTGAGGCCAGATTGTGGAGGCTCTGGGAGGTCAAAGAGTGCTTGCTACGTATTCTGGAGACAGTGACACTTAATATTTAAGTAAGGAAATGTATCATCAGATTTGTATTCCAGGCGCCCATCCAGGTGGCAATAGGGGAAGAGGTACTGAGAGTGGAGCAGGAAGGCAAAGAGGGCGGGAAACCCCGGCAGTTGAAAGACCTCTGCGGTTCTCTGGGTGGGGGCAGTGAGGCCCTGGGAGGAAGAGTCAGTGACTGACATGAGGTTGAGCCCTAGGACTAGTGACTAACACACGCAGTGAGGGTCAGAGGGAGGAAGTTGGCTGGTTACAAGAGTGGGTGGACCAGAGCCCTACTGGAGGCCGGGGGGAAACCCTGTGGAGAGACAGTAGTAGCTTGATGGTTGATGAGCTCTTAAGAAATGATTGCGCGACAATAATCAGAAGCGGGAACCCTATGGGGTTCACATCAAGCAGAGCATGAGGCAGGAGGCGCCCCACCAAGACTGGAGGCCAGAGAATTCATGAGGGACATTGTTAAAGGCCCCGGAAAGACATGCAAGAGGAGCCGACACAGAGGAAGCAGAGACAGTGCAGCCCTGTAGGAACTGCTGCGAGAGCAGCTCCAACCCCTGGTGCAAAACGGCTGCTCCTAGAAAGTGAAACAGAGAGGGCGGGGCTGCTGCTTCTGGCCACTCGGGAGACCACGGATTACAGAGCGGGGATTCGTACTACGTAAATCTGAAAGCTACACAGAAGCTCAAGGCGCGAGCAGATTGCATGTCCTGACTCATGGTGACGTGTCCTCACCATGGCTTCACGAGGTGTGAAGAGGAGAAAGCTCCTCCTTGGGGACCTTTGGAAAGGGCACCGATCCCGTCTCCAAGGGCTCTGCTTTCCTTATTGACTCACTTGCCAAAGCCCACGCCTCCTCTTGGCCGCCCGTTAAGGGTTACGTCTCAGACATAAGAACTGCAGGAGGGGCAGAGAGACTCACATGTCTGACTGCACAGCCAGAGCTGTGCTGTGTTTTGAGTGGTTACATTCACTGAAATTACTACCTCTTGGAGAGGAAATCAGGTGATTATAGCAGTACTGCTACTGCATGGTAACAGCATGTCCCCTGGAGCGCGAATCCCAGGCAGAGTCCTCCCGAAGGATCGCGCACCTGTCCATGCGCAGCCAAGGCGCACCCGGGTCTCTACCTGATGGTCCCTGAATGCTTGGTGAGACGCAGGGTCGCACCAGCCCAGGTTCGGGCTCCTCCCTCCACTCTGGACCAGGCGCAGAAGGAGATGGGTGGGAAAACAAGCTGAGGAAAACTCACTTCATTCTCAGTTGTGTTTTTTTTTTTTCTTCAAGAATCTGTCTTTAGACTGAGGCTGTTAAGTTTTCATCACAAAAGCAGTAGAACCCTTTTATTAAACACCCAGGAATGGAAAACTTCACTCATAGTCTCAGCTTTTCAACATCCTTTTAACAACTTTTTATGTTTGGGTTTTTTTTTTCTTCTATGTATTTATATTGTTTAACAGATTGTAGCCAGAGGGATTTAGAAACCAGAATGCAGTCCTCCTTGGTGTTTTTCTGTACCCATGCTCATGCTACCCCCAGAGAGACAGTCTACTAGGTGATTGTACCTGTCTTGATATGCATTTGGATATTCAAATTTGTCTGATTTTCTTGCTATTCTAAATAATGTTGTGTTTCCCCTGCACATGGCTTTCCCCATATTTTGGATCACATCTTTCCATCTATCTTGGCAAGTAATCTTGACTGAATGAAGGATGTGACCATTTTTATGGTTTTGAAGTAAGTCTCATGGAAAACAAATTAGTGAAATGTATCAATTTTTAGTGCTGCCGGCACCAAACCAGGGAGCCTCATTATTGCAGCTGTACTAGTATTAGCTGCTAAACTTAAAAATAAAAAAAAAAACTGCTTTAATAAGTGAAAGCCAACACTGTGCTATTTTTTACACCTGCATCTTCCCGCGTTTGTTTATAACTGCTTACTCCTCATTTACAGCCAGTCTGTTCCTGTTTCAACCAGAAACGCTCATCCTCTTAGTACAGAAAAGTGGAACATAGAGGAAGAGCTTTTGCAAATGCTCCCGGCAAATACTGTTTAGACATTTTTTTGCACCACCATTTGAGTTTTAGTAAAAATATTTGTACTCGTGCAGGAGGGGGTGAAAGTTCCCTTGGAGTTCCGAGGGAAGACAGGAAGGACGCTCGCATGTGCCTGGAACGTGGGGTGGAAACCTCGCGTGAGCCCGCAGTGCGCGCTGCACTCCCGGGGTCTGGATCTGCGGTGCTCGCAGGACCGCAGGCTTCTGTCTGAATGTTTTGCAGGTGACTGGTGTCCCGGAGGACCAGATCCTCGTGGCCGTGTTCCCCGGCCTGCCCACGTCCGCGGAGCTCTTCATCCTCCCACCCAAGAATCTGACGGAGAGGAGGAAAGGCCACGAGGGGGACCTGGAAGAGGTAAGTGGGGAAGGCGGGGCCGGATATTGCCCACGCCCTTCACTGAGTGCTCTTTCTAGACAACAAGCTCTCTCCCGCTGACCCACCAGCCAGGCTTTGGAAGAACTAAAATAAGAACTAGTGCAAAGAGCTGGGTGCATTCAGCCATGATCAAAGACACTGTGCCTGGCATCTTCATTCTAATGGCTGGTATCCTGATCCTTGCATCCTGTCACTGTAGAGAGGAAGGGGGAGGTATCCTGGCCAATTAAAATTCTACTTCTAGAGAGAAAATGAACAGTTTTAAATAAGTTTCTCTGGAGAGAGATGGATTGCTTCATTTTGCTCTGACTAAAGAAATGGTATTTCCCAAAGGGATCATGACTCACTGTCCTTATCAGTGGGCTGAATAGTCCCTGCAACCCACAGAGAGTCCTGGAAGCCCCGGGTGCCTGTGCCCTGTGCCTTCCTCTGCCCCTTTGCTGGGCTGATCGGCTGCCTCCCGGTCATGTTCCCACCTTCCCAGCATGCTCATTCAGGAGAGAAGAAACGAAGTGTGGCTGAGGCTGCACTCTCTGAACGCAGTCACTGCAGCATGGACTCCCTGTGTCCCCTCCTACTCACCTGGCCTGGCTGTCGCCGGCCCCACACCCATCCGCAGCCCTCCGGCCAGGCAGATGCTACCGCAGTCACCTTCTCTGGAATAAGAAACAGTTTCTTCTAGGGTTGCAGGATCACATGTGAAACTGGCCGGAAATAAAGTCAGCGTCTCAATGCACGCATCATTTTACAAGACCTCTTTATTTTGAAACAGCAAGCTGCATGTGTGGACTATATTTGGAAGCTACACTATCCATCCACTTAGATAAATAGGTAATTACGGTGATGAATAGCAGCTGTGATATTAAGGCGCGTACAGTGAGATAAGAGTTAGGGACAACAGCCTAAGTCTGCCTCGGCTTTCATGTGGGAATTACAGAGTGATTAAATCGATGTTATGTGTTCTGAGACTTGCTGGGGAAAAGTAAAGAGGAAAAATTATCCCATAAAAAGGAAGCAGCTTCGGCTTTGATGTTTGCCTCCCATTGTGTCTGAGATAAAAATGCAGAGGAATGGGCTGCACCGTACATGCCGCTTTCATCCCAGCAGGGGCTCTGCACCCTGGGAGTGGCGCTTGATCAGATTAAAGAGCTAATGATGAGTTCGATTTCTTTCCCTGGAACTCACAACAGGTCTTGGATTATATAAAGGCACCAAGGAAAGTTAGCTCCTAGAGCTCTGATTGGTTGGGTGACTGTGGACACGCCTCTTTCTGTCTTCCTTCCACTGTAATAAAATGATGTCAAGCACCTCCTTGGTTTTCCAGAGTTCTTGGGCTGTGAGAGTCAAGATGATATCCCCAGTTCTGTCCCAGTTTTTCATCTTTGATTGACTACAGGCATTATTTTTCATTTCATTTCATTTCATTTCATTTCATTTCATTTCATTTCATTTCATTTCATTTCATTTCATAACACTAGGGACAATCACCCCATACTATGGTCTCCCATGCAGCCTCTTTCTTGTTTTGCAGATTGTAGAGACCTTGTTTAATGCTCTAAACCAAAACTTGGTCCAGTTCGAGCTCAAGCCAGGGGTCCAGGTCATTGTGTATGTCACGCAGCTGACATTAGGTAAGTGCCTGCTGGGAATTGGTGGACTAGGGTATGATGGTCTGTTATCCTGGAGGCAAAGGGAAAGAATAGTCACAAAGACTTTTCCTCAGATGCCTAAAAATGGCACTGAAACAGGACCTTTTGGTGCAGTGAACGCTCAGGGAGAGGAGCCATATCCCTGTGGAGCCATCCTATGGAAGTGGCAGGAAGATATTCTTAGGAGCAGCTTTGCTACTGAATCTTGGACCACAGTGGATAAAACAACCACTTCTTTGGCCTTGACTTTCTATAATTCCTTACTTGTTTATTATTTGGAGCAGTTGGGATTGTACTGGCTAGTCTTCGGATTCTTTGATTCTCTAATTCCATGAATTTCAGTTGCAGGTCAGATCAGAAAACTTCGCTATCCCCTTGCAGTTTATAATGTGGGAATCTAAGTAGAGAGACCAGCTCTAATTAGTTGTATCATGAAAGGAATAAAAATGGCCACGTCTCATGGGGCATCTGCTTCTGGCTGTCTGGGAATGCTGTTTACTAGATGTTTGTTGGTACCATCCTACTCTTCCTGTGTGGAATTTCCAAGGGTGCCCACTCAGGGGTTACTGGCACAGTGTAGACAAAGAGAGAGAACATTGCATTAGTATGTATCCCACAGTTTGCAGTGCATTGCCACACGGGCACACAGGCCACCTAAGAAGAAAAGCATTCCAGCCTTTTTACTTCCTGAAGTTGAATGTACATTTTTCAGTTCATGGCAAACACAAGTCTCCTGGGCGCAGTAGCAGAGGAATTCATTTTCTCTCAAAAGCTGTGGTCAAGCACACTCTTCTCCAGGGAAGCTAAGCTGCCTATGCCCAGATAACAAAAGGGCTGTTGAAGCCATGAGGAAGCAGGGGGACCGCTTAGCAGGGCCCGGCCCAGCCCCAGCCCCAGAGTGAGCACTTCTCTCCTTCCCCAGCCCCGCTGGTGGACGCGAGCGCCAGTCACAGCAGCTCCGCCGTACTCATGCTCCTGTCTGTGGTGTTCGTTGGCCTGGCTGTATTTCTGATCTACAAGTTCAAAAGGTATGTGGTACGTTACTCAGGGTTCATCTGTGCCGAGGATCATTGCCAATGATTCTTCCTGCAACCAACTCCTAAGCTCATCTCGGGAACGGGATCTTCCTTACCTGGAAGCTCTGTCTGGAACTGGGAAGAATCAGGAATAAAGGGATTTAACACCCTGACCTGTATTCTGTATGTCAGTATATAAATTAACTTATATACCATTTATTCTCTGGCATATTTATAAAACATTTATTCTCCTCTCTAGAAGTGTAAATGGGCTTCAGCCCTCACCCAAAGCTCTAAAGTACAGTCTCAGATATTCTGAAGATACTTTAAATCATTCGGGATAGTTACATTAAACAAAAAAGTGCCCCAAAGGTGACACTCACGCAGACTTCGCATGTGGCAGCTGTGTGTTGTCTCTGCCCAAATTCACATGCTAAGCATTTGACCTTCCTCCCCCTTCTCCCTCTTTTTCCTATTTCTAATGAAAACTGATGAAAATCAAACTCCATGTGAGTTTAGGAGTTACTACTGCAAACCAAAGAGGGGTGATGTAGCAATACACTTACTAAAAAGGCAGTGAGAGGTTTTGTCACACTCCTGTACTTCCAGCCTCCAGCAGGCTCAGGGGGAGCACTGCAAGTTGGACCCCAGCCTGGGCACTTAGTAAGACCCCGTCTCAAAATAAAACTAAAAAATTTAAAAATGGCGGGAGATGTACCTGAGTGCACAGGTCCTGGGTTTAATCTGCTATATGGAAAAAAAAAACTTATGAAATTCAAATTAATAGATGGGTACCAATATTCAAATTATGTCCTACTCCTCCAAGGTAAGGAAGTAGCTAAGAGTATGAACTTGGAAACCAGACAGACTCAAATTTAATGTTTAAGATTGGGCAATTTATTTGGGTACTTTTATCTATCTTAGCAAGCTTTGGTTCCCTAATCTGTAAAATCAGTAAAATGATAATGTTTTATAGCTTTGCTATATATTTTAAATATAATATTTACAACTGAAACAGAACAAATAATTAAGAAACCTAACATGTCTCAAGTAACAAAGAACATGTCTTCCAAAGATGCTTTGTGTCCTAAACTGACATGTAGTTGACTCAAAAACTGTACCAGAGACACAGAAGGGTACTTTGGAAGAAACTCGGGTAAAGTACTAAATGTAGGTAATTATTCTCAGATGAGTTTTAAAAATATAACTCAGTCTTAGGAGTCTTTCTGGGCCTTGAAGTTAATCCTCTGAGGACTCAGAAGAGATCCCTGGTCCAGGTCCCTTACTCTCCCCACACCTCCTCTCCTTGAGTGTTCCTCCAGAGGCTTCATGGTTACTTAGAAAGATCAGTGTTGCTCTTTATACCTCTCAGCATTAGCTACAAGGACAGGAAGTTTTCAACATCCTTCCGAGCCCACTACAAGGAGGGAATGAGATTGACTTGTTAGTCAACTTACAGACATGTATGTAAGTGAGTTTATATCTTCTTGGGCTGAGAAGGTTCAGCCTGTCCCTATTCTCTTTGAGGAGAAGGAAAAGCTGTATGCCACAATTAGGAAAGTTTCAATATGCCAGAAAAGGTCTGTTCTGGCCACAGTCAATTATGCATACAATACAAAGACTTTCACTTACGTGAAGATCTGGCCTACCTTGGCCCAGGTTTGATCAGCTAAACTCACCTGATCACCCCTGGCACCAGAGAATTCCATGGTTGGTGAGAGCAGAGGCCAGAATGACCACAGAGTAGCCTTTATGTCTGTCATGCATCTCCAGATGAAAACACGGTTTACCCTGTGATAACAAAGCTTCTTCTCTTTCGTAAACATTGCTGAATTCCCTAGACAGTCAACTTATTTCAGTAAGTTGCTCTAAATATGTTCAAGTTAATACATGGTTCCATACCAGGCACTGGCATTTCTGAACTGTCATACCCATGCAGTTCCTCCTCTGAGGGAGGATCATGCAGCTACAGCTACAGAAAACAAAGCTCCATCAAACCGAACAAACAGCAGAGTCAGTAACAAGCGATTAGTCATCAGTTAAACTTGACCTTTTGGCCTCTTTTTTAGGCAGTTGTCCTCCCAATGCTTAAGATATTTGGTTAAGATTCTGTTGTTGCATTTTCTTTTATTTCTTTGGGTTTTTTAATTGAATTCTTTATTGGTACATTGTATATACAGCTTACAATCACACACACACACACCATTGGGGAATTTGTATCAGTATATGACACAAGTTAATTCTCAGTTTTTCTTTGTTTTTTTTTTTTTTCCTTTCCCTTCACGTAGAGCCCCAGTGAGGCACACTGAGGATGTTTAACGTGCATACAAGTAAGGCACACGTCACTGAGCATTTTGTGTTTCTTTCATTGCTGTCCTAGAGAATTTTTGGCAATGATGAAAAAGCATCACTTCCTGTTCTAATTATGTAGCCCCTGCTATGAACCAAGAAGCTGAATTTTAGTGTTTTTATGATCTGTGTGTGTGTGTGTGTGTGTGTGTCTGTGTGTGGTATCAGGGATCGAACTCATGACCTTCTGCTTGCAGGGCAGATGGCAGCACCATTGAGCCAAATCCCCAGCCCCTGAGAAGCTGAATTTTAAATTTTGAGTTTAATTAATTAAAATTTAAGCAGCTGCACCTGGCTAGTAAGCACTGTTGCATAGTGCAGTCTAGGACAGTGATGGCAAACCTTTCAGAGACAAGCACTCAAACCATAACCCAAACCCATTTGTGTATCACAAAGTGCCTATAATACAGTTAAACTTGAATACTGAGGCTTTAGTTTAGAAAAACAACTCACACATTAGTATCTTCTGTCTTAAAAGAAAGGCAACATGTGTGCCATGGGTTTGCCACCCCTGTTATAGGTACAGGCAGATCTGTTTGTTTCAGATTGCTGGCTGCACTGAGGTACCAGAATTAAAACTTCTGAGATCACCAGCATTATATAAACATTCACTCAGCAAACACTGGTTGAGTGCCATCTAGGTATAAAGCACTGGGTACCACCCCCCTGTGCCACATGGTCTCTTATTGGAAGGGTCACCAGGGTCTCCACTCTCAGGAAGTGTCCTACCTCTGTCTGGGCTTCCACTTTGTGCTTAGCTCTTGCCTGGTGTCTCTTCATATCTTGCCAATGTAATTAAAACCCATTCCAAGATGGCTTTTCTTTGCTATAAACTACCCAACAACACCTTCCTCTAACTGTAGATCCCTTTTTTTCTGGATAAATAAGAAAACATTTGAGCTTTCTTATTTTTTCTGGTCTTTTTGCAGTAGGGATTTCATCATAGTTCAAGGTCTCTTTTGCTTCCATTCGCCCCACACTCTTCACAGCTGGAACAAATGAAAAGAAACTGCAGTGATTTGTCTGTTTGCTTGCTTTTTTGAGAGACTTGGGCTTATCCACCTTTCTCCTCTAAAGCTGCACGAGTGTGTGGCCCAAGACACAGCTCTTGGTCTCTTTCAACACTGGGGACTAACCTGACTTATATCCTCAAACACCCTACAAATAGATGTATTAAGAAATGCAAAGCAGTTCCTCGGCTTTCCATAATGCTGCAAATTGTGATAGGAAATTCAGTCCCTTCCAACCACCTGTTTAAAGTGAGGAAAACATGCCTATTTTGAGAAGTGTTTTTAAGCAATTGAAATAAAGCAAACAATCATTAGAAAGGCTAATTCTGCTAAGCTCTCACAGGTGTCTTTAGCCAAGCAGGAAGAGGAGTTAACAGTCTGGTTATAAGCCTGAGGCACACAACCTGGACCACCAAGAGCTGTTTGGCTGTTCCCGTCCCTTATAAATATGACAGTGGATCCCGATATTTGTGAGGAACGTCTCTTTTTATGATTAGCAGGAGTGCAAGGCATTATGCTACATTTCCATTTAGATGAGAAGAAAGTGAGGGCCAGCATGAATGTCTAGTTCTGGTCATTTAGAGAGGCTGTCAGCCACTGCCACACAGAGATCCTACCATCTAAGTTATATTAAACTGGTTTAGAGTAGTAGGCATCTTGGGAGCACATCCCTTAACGTAGAGGGAACAAGTATCAAAGGCATGAAAAGTCCAGCTTAACGGAAAGATAGAAACTATCCATGTTCAAACGTGTCTTCAGAGTTTTTCTTCAGAATCAGCCTTATCAAATGCTCCCATGTCTTGCTTCACTGGATTTTGGCGAGGAGCAGGCAAGGGAGACGTTTGAAAATGCCACTGTCTGGCACAAGAACAGTGGCGAGATTCTCCGCAGAAATGCATACAGTGGTGTGGGTTGGGGTTGGTGTCAGATGTGCCACAGGCTAACGTTGCCTTCACCACTGTTGGCTTTGTAAAGTGCCAGGACTTGAATCCAATTTCCCCATCCTCTGATCAGGTGAGAGGAATATCTTCTGTTTGGGAAATTCCAGATAAAAATGGAATCTTGGCACTGGAGATCAGAGTTTAAGCAGATAGAAAGGGTTTGAGTCATTTACTCAACAAGTATTCAGTGAATATGAGACATATGCTGAGAACTGTGCTGATTGAAGCGTAACAGTGGTCGAGAGAAAACCCAAGCCCTGCCCTCAGTGTAGTGGGAGAGAAAGGTGCTGGGCCCTGGGGAGTCAGGGGACAACAGCTGGATGAGGACAAGGCCACCTGGAGGGTTTTACCCTCAGCTTTCCTTCTTCCCCATCTCCTAGCCTCTCTACCTTCTAGGTCCAGCCTGTTACTTTTGTGTCATTAGCCCTTTCCCTTCTGCTCCCCACAGTCCTGAAAGGAAACTGTCATCATCCCCATTGAACAGATGAGGAAAATCATGTATCATGTATTCACAGGGCTCAGCCCAGCATCTTCCTCTGAAAAACTGTTGTAACAGCATTGCAAATGTTATAACTTGGCTATGCATTTAGAAAGGGCCTGATGTGAGTTGATTAAATTAGTGCAATCTTAGCAAAACCTGGCTTTTCACCATGTACAATCTTACAAGTCTCAAAGCATAGCTCCCTTGGAAGCTTAGATATTTTCAGGTTTTTTTTTTTTTTTTTTTTTTTTTTTGAGACAGGGTCTTGCCTTGTAGTTCAGGCTGGCCCTGAGCTCACCATGTAGCCCAGTCAAGCCTCGAACTCAGCAATCCTCCTGTCTCTGCCTCCCAAGTGCTGGGATGACAGGCGCGAGCCACCATGCCAGGCACTGTGGTATGTGGTGCTGATTGCTGGTTGATTGCTGGTGGGCGTGAGTCACCATGCCCAGCATTGTATGTGGTTACCAGATATCGAACTCAGGACCTTGCGCTTGCGAGGCAGGCACTAGAACCACTGAGCTAAATCTCTGACCCTATTTTCAGTGTTTTAATGTGTAACTAATCTACTTCGCTGGCCTTTTGTTCATAGTTGCTTATGTTTTACCCTGGGAAACCATTTGATCTGGGAGCCCTGGGGTTCCCACCATCCCTGGAGTCTGGGTCTCCAGCTAGTCTTGTGTCCTTGGCTTCATTGCCATTATCTTTGGAAGGCCAGTCCTTTCCCAAACATTGCTTTTCCTGTTAGTATAACCCTCATGTCCATCTTTCCCTGTGCCAGTTGAGCACACCTGGTCTTACTCTGGTTTTGTTCTTATGTGACTAGGAAAATTCCCTGGATTAACATCTATGCTCAAGTTCAACATGACAAGGAGCAGGAGATGATTGGGTCAGTGAGCCAGGGTGAAAACGCCCCCAAAATCACACTCAGCGACTTCACTGAGCCTGAGGAGCTGATGGACAAAGATCTAGATGCCCGGGTCATAGGTATGTGTGCCTCGTCCCGAGTCTGTACCCCCTCGCTCCCCCAAGGGCCCCAGGCTTCTGTCCTCCCAACACCTGCTCAGCAGTGGACATCACCTGTTCTGTGCCCGAGATGGTACTGGTCTGAAAGGCTGTGGAATTAACCAGAATTTTACTCCTTTAGAATTCCATCAAGATCAGAAGCATTGGGGTTATCGTGGGGGCGATTGAACCAACCCTCCGTTACTGTTGACTGTTTTATTTTGTTTCTTTAAACCAAAAAGATGTTGTCTCCTTATTAGTAGTCCCAGGAATTCAGGATCTGACATCAGTAGCCCTTGCTACCCTGGGAGGTGTGTGACCTCTTTGTGCCACAGCTGTGAAATGGGAAGAATAGGACTCAAGATTTGGCGCAATTCCTATATTGCATCTAAGAATTCATTCTAAGATTTCTGCAAGAATTAAATGTCCCCATGTCTTCAGCACAGTGCCTTCCAGAGAGCCAGGGTTCCCTCCTTGACATCTCTTGTCATTGCTATCAGTAAAGATGATAGTGCACTGTACTGAGCCCACCTGTGTGTTATTGTGGTGGTGGTATGTGTCCAACATACATAAGAAGAACCCATGAGCTGACAGGAGTACCCTGTGACCTCTGTAAGCACCTGGTCTTAGTGGCTTGGCATTTGATAGTATATGGAACCTAGAGCCCCACCCTCAGGGCACTCAGTTCTTCCCTTTCTGTGTCTTCTCTCCCCTGCAGGAGGCATCGCCACCATTGCGAACAGCGAAAGCACAAAGGAGATCCCCAATTGCACGAGTGTCTAATACCAACAAGCCACGTGCTCAGCCACCTCGCTGATGTTTTATTTTTGATGACTTCTATTATTATTATTATTATTATTACTATTATTATGGAAAAATGAAAATGTCTTTTTTACCTTTTGTTTACCAAGGACCCCCTTATAAATAGCAGGCAGATACTTAGCTTTGGAAGAAAGGCCTTTCTTAGCTGATTAAAAGGAGACAAAAAGAACAGATTGCTATATTTGTGCTGAGGACAAAGGGTGAGTTTCCACAGCCTCCTCTGTTATTCTGCCATTGGTCGTGCAAAGACTCTCTTCCTGTCTTCTCGCTCTCTCTGTCTGTCTCGCTCTCTGTCTTTCTCAAATTTGAAGTGGGGCTGGCTTCTCATTAGCTTCTGTCCCCTGTGCCTCATCTGAATCATCGTCACCCCCGTCCCATCCTAGCACGCTCACATCCAACACGAACCATTTCCCAGTCAGGCTGCAGGAGGCAGGCAGGGAGAGCACATGGCTGCTGAGCATGTGCACCCATCACGACAGAGGCCCTGCCTCGTGCATGTCAATAGTGAGGCTACAGATGGCTTATTGTATATAATTACAGTGTAAATAGCTTTTTATTTCCTAAGAAATAATTTAATGTTTAGTAAAAAAGAAAACAGAGAAAAGAACGATGCGTGTGTTGGCTTCGTGCTCACTCTCTGAGCTGACCCACCCCAGGCCTGCTTGCTGTGCTGGGCCCTAGACACTTGCCAGCTGTCCATCATTTTAACTCTCTCAGCTCTGCCATGGCTGGTTTCTGCTTCTGTGAATACTGGGGATGGGGAGGGCTTCCTTGGGGCAGTAGATAAAGGAAGGACTTTAGTGACTTCTTGCTACCTGGAAGCCATATTTATTCCAGTAGTAGTGTGCAGAAAGTTTGAAGATGAGGCCCAAGTTGAAACACTACACTGTATTTCAGATGGGGTGGGAAGGCTTCCTCCCGAAGAGAAAAACTTGAGAGTATTTATTAGACTGAAAAGAATTCTTTGACCCTAAGAAGCCAGGCAGTAGGGTCTAAAGACATAGAAATGTAAAGTGCTCAAGGCAAGGGACCAGGCAGCATCTCTTAGCATGGGAAGAGTTAGAGAGGTTCCAAGCAAGATGCATTTGTGGAATTTCGAGTCCACACAAACCCATCAGGCCAAATGGAGGTTGAGCCCATCCAGATATTAATCCAAGATGATTTTAGCCCAGCTATGTGAGCTGCCTGTCACATACACATGACTTTCTTCAAGTCAGACATCCACCCTCAGTTCCCTTCAGGTAGTGATGCCTCTGAGGTGAGGGGCTTTTAAACCCACACTTGCTTTTAGAGCACCTCGGCCCCATCACATAGTTAGCATACAGTTCTTTTTGGTGGTAAACTTCAGTCCACACAGTGCACATTGCTTTTCTTTTTATTTTCAGGCTCTGCCTGGTCACATTGGTTTTAAAGAATGATATTTTGTATAGATAGATACACAGGAGGAAAGGCCACATTTTGTACCTTTTAATTCCTGCGGGATGTCACTCATATTCCTCTCTGTGAGACAAAGGGAGGATGTGGCAGAGAGAGAGAGATCCGGCTGGCTGCAGCCTAGCTGAGTATGAAGAGTATTTCTCAAGATCCTGCTTTCTTGTTTTAAGAGTAAATGGAGCAGACAATTGCAATACTTGTACTAAACACAAATACAAATGCATGAGTCATATCTATATATACAGTATATGTACATATACTGTTCTTGGTTTTATTGTTCCATTTGAATATTTCTACTGTAAAAAAGACAGTGGTTTTGGAATTGTTGAAAATAAATGTATTTTTGTACATCAAAGCTACATGCTTGGCTGAGCTTTCTCTTTACAATTCTCTTTCCCTATTGTATCTATCAAATATCACTGCAGAAATGTTGTATGGAGGGAGGGATGACTTCTAACCACAGATACGATCTTTGCTCATGAGTGTTCAGATTGGCTTTGGTTTGGGTGAAGTCAGCTGGGACAGGTTGGGCTCTGCTGGTTTGGTCTGAACTGGTGCAGGTTTCCATACTCTGAGTCCACCCCATAACTCATCCTCATCCCGGGCTGGGCAGCTACCAGGAAATGTGCTGCAGTATTCTAAGTGAGGCCAGAAGAACACCCTATGCTTTGAAGATATAGTTTAAAAAGTTATTCTGTTCACCTCCATTTGTATTCCATTGAGTATAGGAAGCACATGACCAAGTCAACATCAGTTGCTGGAGAATGTAGACTTTTACTTCTCTGGGGAAAGGCAATATTTAATCACAATAAAAGAGTAGATAAATACTCCTAAGAGAAGGAGAGCATGAATAAATGAGAACAAAAATCTAATTATTGCACCTTTTTAAAAATGCAGCCCCAAGAGGAGGTTTTATTAGATGACTCACTTGAATTGTATCTAAGTTTACTATCCAAATGAGCATGGCCAGGACTTTTGGGCAGAGGTCTTGGCAGCTACAAGGCATTGAGTCTGTTATCAATCTATTAATAACTTTCCTGTCAGTGTAATCAAGTACCTGGCAGCCACAACTTGAGGAAGGGGAAAATTAATGGCTCAAAGTTTCAGAAGGGTCAGTCCATGGCCTACTGGCTTTAGGACAAAAATGACATGATGGGAGGTCCTGGAAAAAGTGTACACTCTTCCAGCTCATTCCCCACAGATCAGCCTTCCAACTAGCCTCCCTTCATATAGCACATGAATTCATTACTGGATTAATCAACTGATGAGTTGTACAACACCATGATCTAGTCACCTCCCAAAGCCCCTCTGAAAACATAAGACTTTAGGGGAACCTTTTCCATCTAACATGTAATAGCAAGTTTTCAAAGAGTGGTTGAGGTGGAACTCCAGCTCAGTTCTTGAAGATGTAGGCAGGAGAGAACATGAATGGGACATAGGTCTTTCCTTTTTCTTCTTCCTCCTGCTGTTTGAAATATTCAATGGTACTACTAGATCTCTTTCTTTTGCCTTTGCTGAGTGGGTAGCTCTTTTCCACATTGGATAAATAAAGGAACATTAACTAAGTATGAAGTACAAGGTTGTGAGTTGGATGTGTTTAGCCCTGTCATGTTTAAAGTGTGTGTTATGTTTCTAGGGATCCCAAACAGTCAGGAGACCAGGAAGCTTTAGTCAATAATTTGCTTTCATGTTTTGAAGTTAAATATCTTGGAATCATGTTTTCTAAGCTCACACTGAAGGTAAAGAATTAAATGAAAGCAGTTTTCTTTTGATTTAGGATTTTATTAGAAATGATGTAGGACTACTGGTATAACTTCTTGTGTCATCTCCTTTTCAAAATTTTATGTTGCATAAGTTCCTTCCTCAACTATTGAGAATGCCATTTAGATATTTCTAAAAGAAGTGGTCTTTTGAGGTCTAGTGATTTATAATTCAAAATGCCTCTACTTCTTCAGTGAATTTTTAATCAGGAGCTTCCCAAATAAATGTAAAATGTCTAATATTCATTTCTCAAGGCAATGGTGAATGTTTTATACGTGTAAGTTTTTGCTTCCCTATGGGTTCTGAGTTCTCATATTAACCTTATCTTTGGGTTGGCAAAGTTGCTCCAGTAGATCAAGAAGCATGAAAGTAAGAGTTGCTTGGGTCATTAGGGCCAAATCATGGCGAAGAACATACCCTTTGTATCCACCACCAGCACAAGCATGGATTTCCTAGTTTAGCTGGAGGCAGCAGGCAGAGAATGTGATTTAGTATGCAGCTATTTTGAGTATCAGAATTGTCTTCTATAAGGCATGTCTAGACCTGGTAACTAAGGTTGCTGTAGCACTCAGGAACTAGAGCCCCACTGATAACTCCATTAGCATGTCCTCCAGGATTCCCATGCTGATGGAAATTTGGGAAAGTTGCTTTATTTGCCACTAAAATAGCTCAGAAAGAGGAATTAGCTACAGTTGCTTCTTCTGATTCTTGTTACCATGATACAGGCGCCTTCATCTACAGAGATGAGATGGCTTCTAGATTGCTTATTTACTCATTTGAGCAAAAGCTGCAATTTTGAGTCACCAAGTGTGTTATCTGGAACAAAGCCACTCTCCAACAAGGTCCTTAGAAGGAATACAGAGTGTGATCAGAAAACACAATGAATGTTTAATTTAGACTTTAACATTGATGATGGTATAGGAGCCGGGGATTTAGCTCAAGTGGTACCATGTCTACCTTGAAAGCAGAAGGGCCCAAGTTCGAGGGGAGAAGGAAGCAGTACCAGTCTTTAGTGATGAGAAGGCACAGTCACCTTTATGGTCCCAAGTCATTTCAAAATGTTCTTTCATGTTCATTTGGACTTTAGGAAAGAACTGCAAGGCACACAGTACAGGAACTGATGAGAAGAAGGTGGCTGAGAACTCATCCTGCATTTTCCTCAGCATTCACTGTTGCTTTTGATCACACCTTCTAGACACTCATGGGAGAGGTTCCAGAACCACTTCAGAAAGTGGTGAGAACAATGGGATAAGAGGTTTAAAGTGAGGGGATGCTCTGAAGTGTAATGATGTGTCTTCTACTGTAGAAAATTTCATTTAAATATCATACTTTTTAAATAGCTCTTGTGTTGAGCCAAGAGTCAGGAGATATTTTTACCTTTAGTAAGCAGTCCTAGCCACCAGATCCTGATTTGTAAAACAGAAACACCTGTGGCCTTCCCTTCTGCTTGTTTTGGTCTCCAGAGATGTGAAAAGCAAAGTGTTAGTTTCAAAAGCCCCAGGAGCTTAGTAGTAGGGGTGGTGCCAGAAGCACTCTCCTTTCTACATGGATAGCCTACAGAAGAATGTGGTTTTTCTACCATGGTTCAGTACATCACTACTAAGCTACACACAGAAACTGTGTCTTTTTTTCTTAAAATTTGAATCTTTACAGGTATGTTATATATACACATCACGATCATGCTCAACGTTGAGAATTTGTACCAGTATATGACATGAAACTGTGTCTTTATAATAAGGATCAGTTCCTCCCACCACACTCTTCCTTAAAAATTTGAAGCCAATTGAACTTCAATCACTGAGTCGGTATGGAGCCTGCTGGCTCGCATAAGGCTAACACTTACCAGAAATGTTTAGAATGTTATTTCCTTATCTATGCTCATTGCCCAGCAGCTTACCGCCCTCCTGCCACTGCCTTGCTGAGCCCTTGGTTAGCAGTGCGTGGCCTGCTACCCTGTTTTCTGCAGGACAGAAGTCTCATTGCTCAGCAGATAGCTGCTCGGGGTGGAGGGTGGCTGCCCAGGTTCAGACACACTGGCTCCTGCCAAACTGTCTGCTCCATCAGTACTGCTGGAGAAGACCAGATCCAGTCAGCAGTTATCATACCAGTTCAGCTGCACCTGGATGCCCCTTAAACTTACTTCTGCACCATTTCTTTGCAGTAGTGCAGTGTCCTTTAAAAGCTCTTTCTCTCTTTGTTTTCAGACCATGGATCATGATAAGATATAGGCTTACTGAGAGAGAAAGACATGGGATATATTTTTTAAAACCTCAGCTAGAATTTAATTAACATGCAAACTGAAACTCTCAATAAAACTTGGACCTATCACTTTTTTTTTTTTTTTGAGACAGGGTCTCACTTTTTGTAGTTCAGGCTGGCCCTGAGCTCACTATGTAGCCCAGGCAAGCCTCGAACTCAGCAATCCTCCTGTCTCCACCTCCCGAGTGCTGTGATTACAGGTGTGAGCCACCACGCCCAGCGGACCTGTCACTTTTTAACAATCTGAATCCTAGAGGGACAAAATGATGTAGTCAGGACCCAGTTTTCCTACTTGCAAGTTGAAGAAAATGGCATCTAATTCCCAGCATTGGCACCCAGATTAAGCTAGATGATTTGGGAAAACATAAATAATGAGTTGATTGTGAGTTGCTCTAGTCTGTTACACTGGGACTTTGTCCACACAGCACAATAACTGGTATTAAGTATAAAAATAATCGTATCTTAAGCAGAAAAAGTCATAATTACTTGGAGAGACAGGCCAGCACCCTCTGGAGGAGAATTTTGGTCAAAATACACATTTTACACATTGATTCAGAAGTCATTTTGTTTTATTGCTTCTTTTTCTGGATATAACTGATCAGATTTTGCTTGGATGGTAGAGATGGGCTCTTCTCATTACATCCTCCAGGACAGCATGAAACCTGGAAGGCAGGAGGCCCTTTGTCCTGAAGCCTGCTCACCTTACCTGAAACCCGCACACTAACACCAGGACAGAAACAGCTCAGCGTCGCTGCTCACACATCTGGGCTCGGGCTGTTACACCATAGCAGTTTTCTTGTTCTCTCTGCTTCTTGTACAATGCTTTTGTGGTAACGTGGTCAGTTCCTGGTTTGGGGTCCTTCAGAGCCTCCTTGAAGGTCACTGACATGGGTTCCTATGTCTGTATCCATTAGAAAACAGTAAGATACATCAATTATTTATAAAAAGACACTTTTTAGGCTGGGCATGGTGGCTCACGCCTGTAATCCCAGCACTCGGGAGGCAGAGGCAGGAGGATTGCTGAGTTCAAGGCTTGTCTGGGCTATATAGTGAGCTCAGAGCCAGCCTGAACTGCAAAGCGAGACCCTGTCTCAAAAAAAAAAAAAAAAAGACACCTTTTAGAACCTCAGCAGTGCTGATGGCAGGATTCCAAAATGCCTGCGATATGGTCACAATGCAAGGAGAGCTATTCCAGGAAGCACACGAAAGGATGCGGGTTCCTCAACAAAATGTCAGAGAGGACAGGAAAATAGACCACAACAGGCACACATGCCATCTGTCATCACAGCTTAGTCTCTGGGGAATGACTCTGTTTGCTGCTATTAGAGATGAACCAAAAAGAGGTGGTGCTCCGTTGACTTGTGTCAGAGTCCCCAGAGAACTGAGATTGTTTCAGCTCAAATGCCTGTGTCCAACATGCCGCCTTTGCAGAGGGATGCTGAACTCCAGGGTTTCTCACTCCCAAGAAGGTCCTGCCTTTCCTCACCAACCTCTCCAAGAAGACTCCTTGTGATATGGCCTTTTTCAATGATTACACTATCACAAAGTGTTACTGCTGTCAGTACTTTAGGAATTGACTGAAATTAAGTCTGTTCAACCAGGTGAATCAGCAGAGAAGGGAGGTCATGCAGCAGGAAGCAAAGAGAAGACTAGATTGTTTTTCTTGTCACCAATCCTGTCTTTTTTGATTTCTCAACAGAGTCACCTTGGAAGCACATAATCATCTCCACAAACAACACACTTGTTCCTTGGGTGCCAAAAGAGTGTTCTTGCATCGTCCTTCCAAAATCCTGTGATTCAGTTAGAAAATTGCTGGGATCCTTCCATTGGTGGCTGGAACATTGCAAGGAGGGGAGCAGACAAAAGGGAATGGGGAGGTGGATCTAGAGAAATAGGGTTCATTTTTGTCAATTACGAAGCTCTACTTGACATGTTCTCACTTCACCCTGTCAGTTTCAGATTCTCCTCTGTGAGAGGAAAATACAGATGCTCCTCAGATTTCTAATCTATTTAGAATAGTAACAAGGCAGCCCTTGGCAGTGTGTGCTCATCATGAGCTAATCATCCTCTGCCATGCCATGTGCCTCCTAATTAGTGGTGTGTTGGTTGCCTACTGATCAAGTAGGAGCCTCATCCAGGCAGTAGGCATGGGGAGGGTAGGAAGGGAGAGAAAGGCCCCTGAGCGCAAAGGAGCTCAGAACTTGGCCAACTGTCTTAACAACAGTTGGGTTTCATAACTTGCCATGGAACACATCCTTGTTAAAGATCCAGCCACTACTTCCATGGGTGCTAACAGGAGCACAGCAGGTGCCCAAGCATTGCCTTTTGTCTGTACAAGAGCTATGCACAGTGAGAGATTGTCCTTCGACTCAAGTAGAAGAAAAAGCAGTAATTAAATATGCATCTATAGCTCATACCAAGTCAAGGTCTCATTCCTTCATTCACTCATTCATTTGTGTTTTTGTTTGTTTTTTCCTTGCTCCATTTCTTTATTGGTACATTGTATATATACATCATGATCACACTCAATATTGGGAATTTGTACCAGTATGTGATATGATTTAATTCTCATTTTTAAAACAAATATTTATTGAATATCTATTCTTACTCTGTTCTAGACCTGGGTAATGTATCAATGGTGAAGATATACGAAAGAGGGTAACCATGTAACTTACTAACTAAACTTGGACACATTTTGTGATGGACACAGCATCACTAATAATTATTTTTAGAAAATTAATATGAAAACTGGATTGTAGATAGTCTAATTTAAAATTCAGAAGAAACTTTGTCTGAAGTCAGCATTTGTGTCTATGTTCCACACCTTTGAATTGTTCCTCCTCTTTCAAATTCTGACCCATGGATGAAGATCTTATTCTCTGAGCACAAAAGCTATGTCTCTGGAGATCACCCGTGAGACCTGAGGTCTTGTGAAACCTTCTTATGGGAATGGTGAACTCCTACTAAGTCAGATGGTCAACAAATATTGCATCAGGTGGTATTTAAAAGATATTTAAAACGTTGTATCCTAATGGCTTCTTTGTTGCAGAAAAATAAACAGTAACCCTGATTAATTCAAGCAAGAAGGAATTTGTTTAATGGACTATGAGGAATTCATGGAATCAGCCCAGGTTGAGAACTGAGGTTGGAGAGGCCAGCAGAGTTAAGTGTGCTTTGAAGGGAAAGGATCCAAAAAGATCATGCATATTATTGTCATAGATGACATTTTCTCAGAGGCCTCCTCTGGGATGACTTCCAGTACTCTCTTCTATCTCTTTGAGACTGGAGACTTAAAATCCTCCAACTGGTAATGTGCAGGTCCCGTGTTCCCTCAGTCTTGTAGTCAGTGTTGTGGGCTGAGTTATGCTTGTTCAGAAGTCTTATGTGGGAACCTTAATCCCTCAGTGCCCCAGAAAGTGAATGCACTTGGAGACTGGAACTTTGAAGGAGTTCTTAAATTAAAATGGAGGGATAAGGACAGACTCTAACCCAATGGCTGGTACCCTGATAAGAAGAAACAAGGACATGGGGCCAGAGGGTTAACCACATGAAGACTGGAAGAACATACCATCCACAAGACAAGAAGGAGGGTATCCGAGGAAACCAAACCTGCCGGCAATTTGAACCTCAGGCTCTTGACACATGCAATTACAAAGTCTGTTGTTCAAGCTGCCTCTGGTTCCGAGTATCTAGCCAACTAAACAGTGAGGAAATTCCAGGGGAAGACACCTGCAAGCACTGGTCTGGGCTCTGGAGGGAAAGTGTAAAAAGCACTTACTGCTTCCTGTTCCTTTTACACTACCTAAGCTCACGAAGAGCTTCCTTCCCTTCCCCCCACCATACACGGTGAGCGACAGGCTATGAGGGCAGAAGGGAGGCTGCACCTGCATTTCTCCTACAAAAAACATGTTTTCAAATCACTATTCTTTGAATAGCTATTGAGTATAAACCAAGAAATTAAATGCCTGTTGCTTTGTGTGTATAAGACTTTCAGAGAGAACTATGAGACCCTATTCTTGGCCCAGTGAAAAATTATAATTTAAGAAGCATTCTATTAAGTAATTATGCAACTTCCTATCACACTTTTATTCTTCCAAGGAACAAAATTCTTTGACAATTTAGGGAAAGGCACCATGGAAGGGAGAGGGACAATTCTGCTTTCTCCAGGAGAAAGGCAGTGGCAGGTAAAGAAGACTTCTCAAAGGAAATTACATTTGCACCAAACGTTTCAAAATGTCGTCATTTTCACACATTTTTTTTTCTCATTAAAATGTCCCTTTCTCTTCTCTCTGGCAAAATCATGAATTTCTAGAAGTGAGGAAAGAGGCACAGAGCTGGTGAGAGAAAGAGGAAGCGCGATGGCCAGAAACAAGTTGGCCACAGAATAGTATGGAATAAAGCAAAGTTTAGGGTTAGGAAAATGTCAGGCAAGTCTGAAATGGTGTTGGCATGTTGCATATTATCCTGAACTTTTCTAATGAGCTCTTACCTGTTTTCTAATTATAAAAGAGAGAAAAAGAACAGGAGGAAGAGGAGGAGGAGGAGGAGGAAGGTAAAAGTCACACCAGAAGTCCTCAGGCCTAGTGGACTCAGGATATCACCTTAGAGTCCTTTTTAATAAACTTTTAAAACACATAATGAGATTGCTCTGCAGCACTGAGCATTAACCATGACTAAAGTAGGAATATCTACAGGGCAGAGACAGACAATAATTTCAAACAAGAATTTTGGTTGCATAATATTGGATAGAGCTCTATAAATTAAAAAAAGAAACTATAATTACTTTACAATGAGCGTTAAAGATACAAGAAATCATTACTCTACATTCTTGGCAGTGGAAAGGGATCTTATGTTGCTCTCTGTTACTCTTCTCTGATTCCTTTCACAGAAGTAAAGAAACTTTTCATTTAGCAATGTCACTGGTGGTGTCTCATCTATAAGTAATTTGCTATTGTTAACCAAGGTTGGAACAGAACAACACCAATTAAAGTTTTGAGTGCTTTGCCAACACGGCAAGAGATTCTGCACCAACTGCAACATGAACTTAGCTTGGGGGAAAATATCCCTGGTGCTGAGAAGACATTTTAAACAGAAGGGAAACTTCCTGCCAAGTGCGTCTTGTGCTTCAGCATCAGCCTGATGTTCTGACACACAGTGGTGATTAACAATGGAGACTGGAGCTGTGGACCCATCTAGAATTGAGGACGTTATCTGGGAAGGAATCACAGGGAAGATGAGTGGCCACAAACCAGCTCGGCTAGCTTTGCAGGGTGAGCTTCTCTTCAGCCTCTCCACTTGCAGCACATGCTGTTAATGAACACATTCTACTTTCCTTTGAATGGAATCTCTCCTACTCACATTCTCAGAATTAATTTTATTACTTGCCACCTCGGACTCACCCAGGCTACCACTGAGAACAGGAGCATAATGTGCTAACAGGATTTAGCCTTTGCAGGGCTGTAGCTCTAGGTCACCTCCAGCCTCGGCATTAGTAGCTGTGTGATCTTGGCCAAGTCTCAATCCTAGGAAAGTTCGTCTTTATCCCTTGCTCTTGTTAAGAAAATGAAATGACAGTGACACAGTTCTAATGTATCTAGAGTAAGATAGGTTCAACATTCCTGAACTCATATTTTCTGGGACACCAGCAGAGCGCAGTAAGTCTGTGCTTGGGCACAGTGCAGGAAGGCTTAGAGCCATGGCATCCTCTTTGCCCCCACCCCTGGCAGCATGGTCTCTGCTTGAACCCATCCAACAACCCAGTAGTGCCTCCCCTCCCTTCAGAAAGAAACAATAAGACCAATTTAGAAAAGACATCCCCTCAGCTAACCCCAGCACCCACTAATGTCTACACCTGCTCTTTTGTTGAGCTCCAGAGAAGAGTGGTAATACCAATAATTTTGTAGAGGCAAAATTAGGGCCGGGCCGATGTGGGAGCCAAGAGGACGGGCCGTGACGTGGTTGGTGCACGACAAAGGCATGTTGCTAAATGGAGCCAACCCTGCCAGCTGAACTGTTTCTTTTCTTCACAATGAAATGAGAATAAACAAGGTCCTTCCACTCCAAGAGCCCATCAGTAGCTTCGTTATCATTGTTATTATCTATGATGCTAGTTTCTTTGCGTCTTCTAGGATCTTTCAATCATCGCACACTGAAGCCTTTTTCTTGTCCCTGTCTTTTCCTCCAGCTTCTCCTCCACCCTGCCCATGCCTCCTCCTTCCTGCCCCAGGTGCCAGCCTTCCTTCCCTTCCCTTTCCTCTTCCCAAATTGTTTTCCATGTTTAAAAAAATGGCAATGATGGATATGGAAACTCTGCAGGATTTGGAATCTCTCTGACAGAGGGTAAAGAAATATTTGTGTATTACTCAATGTTCTTCGAGTTATTCACTAGAAGTTTCATTTTTCACCAAGGTCTTTTCCTTATCTTAAAGCCACTGACATGAATATATATCACGAAGTTAAAAAGACTGAATTACATTTTGGCGAAGGGCTAAGATTCATGGAGGCTCAAAGGCCCAGCTAGTCCCTGGGTATAACAAGTTGTGGCATTTTCCATCTGGCTTCTTCTTTTTCCTGCCCAAACACACGCTAACAGGTTTGTCTCTTCATTGTGATATGGGGATGATGGAAAATATACTCTGTATCGCTTGATAAAAGACCTTTGCCAAAAAGGAGAACAGTTCTGTCACTTAAGCACATTCCCCAGAGGTTTCAAAACCAGCCTGAGGAGGACTTAACGAGATGTTTTTGAGCAGTGCCGCTGCCTGGTGGGCTCAGGGCAGATGCTGCTGCAGGGGATCACTGGCCCCGGGAGACCTAAGGACCCCCTGAGTTTCTGCACAGACTGGCACACTGGTGGGTGGCCTTGTTCCCCGACATCCAAGATATCTGGGCAGGGGGAGCCCAGTGGTTTGCTCATACTGCTGTGACTCTGTTGGGATTTGACTTTAGAATGGCCCCTCTCCAAGCTTCACGAGCTCAGGGTGGGAGGCTGCAGTATAGACAGTACAGGTGACTTCCCTTTAGCAGGCTGGGCCTGAGTGGAGGCAGGTTAGGAGACCATGACCTGGGAGGAAGGGTGGATCTCCCTTCTGTCTCTGTTTCCTGGGTTCCATGACATAAGCTGCCTCTGCCATGTCCTTTCAGCCTGTGGGGCTGATGATAATACATCATGATGAGCCACAGGGAACTTCTTCTCCTATAAGTTGCAGGTGTTGGTTTGTGACCCAGGGACTAAGAAAGGGACTAAGACAGATCTTGGTACCAAGAGCAAAGTCATTCCTTCGACTACCCAACCATGCAGCTTAGAAGCTTATGGCACTGGTTTGTGGGGGAATTTGGAAAGGTCTGGAGATGCTGGCCTAGACAAGCCCAGAATGCCATAAGCCACACTTGATGGGAGATTCTGACCAGAGTCCAGAAGACCAGAACACTGTGGAAATGCAAATGGGAAGACCAGCCTCAGAAAGTTTCATTTGAAGATAAGGACTCCACTGGCACCTGGATTTGAGGTCACGTGGCTGTGCTGTGGCAGAAAATTGACCTCATGTCCTGAGACTCTGTGAGAGATTAAGGGCTGTGAACTAATTAATCATGTGGAGAAAATTTCAAGGCATCCCAGTGTTTGAACTGTGGCGCTGAAACTGCTGGAGGCTTTTCGAGTACTCTGCTCTTAGAAACAAGAGCAAATGGCACAGTTGAGAGATTTTAAAATTTTCGAGCTTCATCAGAAAGGAAGCTCATGTAAAAATGACACACGTGAAGTTGGAGCTTTTGATTTTAGGTCCTGTACAATATTGGTCAGGAGAATATAGTTGTTGAAAAGATTAGAATTTTTAAAAAGTCAGGTACCTGTCATCAGGGTAAAAGCCTTGATGCCATCTCAGAAATCCCCAAGTCTTTACACCTCTAAGTTTCAAGGGTGCAAAGCTATAAAATTTCCATTAGAGAAGAGAGCCCCGGGAAATATGCTACCTAAGACACTCTATTATCCAGGCATTCAGGGACCTCTGCAAGCATGATCCAAAGGAACCTGGTTACTCTGTGAACTGATGGCAGACCTTGGCATTGGCCACATGGTGCTGCTCTTATAGGCAGGCAAAATGTACATGTGGTCAGACAGGCTCCCACATAGATTTCAAAGGAAGGCATAGGAAACCAGGCAGTGTGTCCCTGACAGAACAGCATAAGAATCTGTCAAAGTGACACTGACAGTTTAGGAAAGACCCCAGGACACTGGAGAAATTGAGAAAGTGAAGACAAGATGTTAGAGGAAAGCCATAGGCAGTGAGCACAAAGAAGGGAGGCCATAAGAACTGCAGCTGGGAAGCCCTTAGGGGTGGGACTCCCAAGCCCTTTGGAGCTCACAGTTTGCTCCAAGTGCTGGATAATGAACTACAAAATTTAATGTTTTCCCTACTGGGTTTCATTTGCTTCCATTCCTTTCCATCCCCTTATTTCTCTCCTTGGGAAAGGGAATTTTTATCCTATGCTATTTTTTT
>PVIC010007385.1:37319-51212 GCA_004025085.1 Thryonomys swinderianus | reverse complement strand
GAGTCACCACACCTGGTATTATTGTTGTATGTGGTTACCGGGGATCGAACCAGGGACCTTGCTCTTGCTAGGCAGGCGTTGGAACCATTGAGTTAAATCTCTAGCCTTTTTTTTTTTTTTGTGGTGCTGGAGGTTGAATTTGGGTCCTTGTGCTTCCAAGGTAGGCGCGGTACCACTTGAGCTAAATCCCCAGTCCCTGCAGCCTCTTTTTTTTTTTTTTCTCATACTTTTTGGTCATGGGGTCATACTTGAACCATCTTTCTGACTCTGACTTGTCTCCAACTGGCTCCGTTTTCTTTCAGATGTCACAGTTCTGTCCTTCTTGGTGGCTGAGTAGTGCTCCACTGCTTGCACATGGGCCACGTTTTCTTTATCCGTCCCTGTGCGTCACGACCTTCTGGGGTTTCTTTTCGGCTGTTGTGATCGGTGCTGTGACCAACGTGAGCACGTAGGTGTCCCCCAAGCGTGTTGCCTTTGGTTCCTTCCTGTGTGTACCTGTCTTCCTCGTTTGTTTCTCAGCTAGTTCATTTTTGGTGTTCAGAAAATTGTGACTTTCTGGGGTTTTCTGAGGACTGAACCTGAGGCCTTCACCCCAAGTTATAGCCTCAGAACTTTTTCTTTTTTCTTTGAGTTCAAGATCTTGCTAAGTCACTAAGCTCCCCAGGCTGGACTTTCCTGCTTAACTTGCTAGAGTCCTGGGATATGTGCCACCACGCCTGGGAAACTATGGATTTTCTTATTTCTTTCCCTTTCTTTCTTCTTTTTTTTTTTTTAGTTTTTTTGCGATAAGATCTCACTGTGTAGTTCAGGCTGGCCTGGAACTCATGACAATCCTCCTGCTTCAGCCTTCTAAACGCTGGGATTACAGGGATGTACTGCCATACCCGGCCTTGATTTTCAAATATTGATTTTGTGTCCTGTCTTGTTAAATGTTTTCAGGTCAATTTTTTTTTTTTTTTGAGAAAGGGTCTCGCTTTGTAGTTCAGGCTGGCCCTGAGCTCACTATGTAGCCCAGGCAAGCCTCAAACTCAACAATCCTCCTGCCTCTGCCTTTTTAGTGCTGGGATTACAGGTTTGAGCCATCAAACCCGCCATTTGTGGTATATGGTACGGATTGCCTGTGGGCGTGAGCCACCACGCCCGGTATTGTTTTATGTGGTTACCAGGGATTGAACCAGGGACCTTGCGCTTGCTAGGCAGGCACCGGAACCACTGAGCTAAATCTCCAGCCTCAGATCGATTTTTTTTTTCGTAGTCAGGGTTTTTGTCCATTGCTCTGACTGGCCTTGAACTCCGAGCTCTAGTGATCTTTCTGCCTCAGCCTCCTGAGTAGCTGGGGCTACAAGTGTGTGGCTCCCGGTTCAGCTCAAGGGAGTTCTGCCGAGAAGAGAGTGTGAGTGGGGAGACGGTGGAGGGAGAGCTGCTACATGCTGCTGGACTCCGGACCTTTGCCCCCGGGACCCAGGAGGCCGACCTAGGGGACAGCCAACTCCCCTGAGTCATTGTCCTTCCTTCCCCTCGGTGGGGACACCCCTGGCATGGGCAGAGGGTGAGGGGATCGAGGCAGGAGTGCTTGCTCATGGTGGTCAGAGTGCCCCCGGTGGGGGTGTGAGGAAACCCCGCCATGGGTCCACACACACGGCTGGCCAGCAGCAGCATGGGGAGTTTGCTAAAACCCAGATTCTCAGGCCCCTCCTAAAGCTTACTGAGTCCGAAACTTGGGGGACAGCGCCACTCTTCCAACAAGTCTCAAGAGATGCTGCTTTGCCCTTTAGTTAGACAGTCGGACGTGCCGCTAGGGGGCGCCCTAGCTTGATGGAGGAGGCACCGCGCCAGCCAGTCTGAAGGCGGGGACAGGTAGGACCCTCCCCACCAGGCAGGAAGAGGACTCCTCCCCCTGAGGCAGGCTGGGAGCTGGGGCCAGGGCCTCCTGCTTCTGCAGGCAGGATGAGCCCCAGTGCAAAAAGGCCTGGGGCCCAAGAATCCCTCCTTCCTTTCTCCATTCTTCGGTAAGCATTTGATGTGCTAAGAGGGCATCAGTTGTACCATTCGTCACAGCGTCACAGCAACGATGGGAGAGGGGAGGGGCCTGGGGATCAGAGTCTTACTTCTGGCTTGTGGGGTGCAAGCTAGGAGACAGACAGCGGGTGCTGAGGAGACCAGAACAAGACAGGCCCCGGGCGCCTCAGCAGCTTTAGCTACCCTTGGTGGGGTGCAGATGGCTCTGCCCCAGCCGGGCGAGCTGGGACATTTTTTGCTTGTTTGAGACAGTCCCTGCTATATATTCCAGGGTGGCCTTGAGTTCATAGTGACCCTCCTGTCTCAGCCTCCCGAGTGCTGAGGTTACAGGCATGCGGCACTACTCCATGCCAGGACTTTCTTTTTTTTTTGAGACAGGGTCTCACTTTGTAGTTCAGGCTGGCCCTAAGCTCACTATGTAGCCCAGGCAAGCCTTGAACTCAGCAATCCTCCTGTCTCTGCCTCCCGAGTGCTGGGATTACAGGCGTGAGCCACCACGCCTGGCGCTGTGGTATGTGGTACTGATTGCTGGTGGGCGTGAGTCTCCATGCCCAGCATTGTATGTGGTTACCGAGGATCGAACTCAGGACCTTGCGCTTGCGAGGCAGGCGCCGGAACCACTGAGCAACCCTCCAGCCCAACACGCTGAGGCTTTCTTGGGGAGACCTTGAGCTGCCCCGCAGTGACTGCAGATGGGCAGATGGGGTCCCAGTCATGGCTCCCGCGTTGCCCTACCCTCTGCGTCTCCGCCGAGGCTCTACGCCCCCCTGTGCCCACTCCCAGCACCTTCTCCTCTTTCTGCCCAGATGTTTGCCAGGCAGCTCTGCTGCTCCCGCTTGCCTTGGAAGGACAGGCAAGGCTCTGCCTCGGGCTCTTCAGGCTTCCAGGGTCCGAGAGGCGCACAGTGGGTGGCAAAGCGAGGAGCACTGGTGTACCTACCGCTGAGGAAGGACAGAGGGGCGGGCAGCCCTGAGGCGTGGCAGGTGGAGGCAGCTGGCCTGGGCACCATGCCAGCTTCAGGGGCAGCCCTCTTCTCTGGCTGGAGAAGCAGTACCTGCATTGCCAGCCCTGATCGGGAGGTGGCATTGCCAGCCTCCTTCTGCACCAGGGCCCCTAGTGTGGGGAACAGGGCGAGAGCAGGGATCTTCCTGGGGCCAAACAGGAGAAGATGGGCACCTGGAGGAACGGTGCCTGCTGAGACCTGAATCTGACTCCTCCAAGACTCACACGCACGTGCACACGTGTGTGTGTGTGTGTGTGTGTGCGTGCACATGCACACGGCATTGTTTGTCAGTGAACAGCGAGCTACACAGACGCAAAACACCCCTGACCTGCCCTAAGCCCCTCGCCGCGGCGGGAGTTTGCCTCAGAAGCGGAAACGGCTGTTTCAGGCCGCTGGGGACTGCCCCCCACCGCCCCCCACCCGGCCGCGCCCCATGGCTTCTTGGCCTGTAGCGTAAGGGGCAGAAGTGTTTCCAGCTGTCACCTAAGGGACTCCCCGGTCCTGAGTCGTGACAGAAGGGGCTGTTTCCCTCAGCCGCGTCCTGCACCCAGCTCGCCCTGACCCCTGCCAGCAGCCATGTGGTGCTTTCGCGGTGAGCCGGGCTCTCCTGCTCCCGGCAGCCCAGGGCACCATGGGCAAAAGTGGTGACACAGGAGGCAGGGAGCACCAGCCTCCGGTGTTTGCGGGCTTCTCGTCCCCACAGCTGTCAGGTGGGCAGCCGCTTCTACCTGCCCAGCCTCCGTCGGGGCTGAAAACTCCCACTTCTGAAGCTTGGTTGAAAACGCCGTTAGTGGGCACCAGAACTGAATGGAAGTGTTCCAAGAGCCTCCGGAGGTGCTGCCGCTGCTCCTACCCCTGTGACCCCTCCTCTCTCAGGGCCTGCTGCCTCCCATGCCCATCCTGGGCTGCCAGCCAGGCCGGGAGCTGGATGGGTGCCCACTGTGAGCTCAGAGGCCAAAAGATGGGCACCGTCCAGTTGGCAGAGGGACAGGCAGCTGGCCCAGGAGGGGAGAAGTCAGGGTGCCGACTGCTGTGGTCGTGTGCCCAGACGGTGTGTCAGGGACAGCTCTTGGCTGCCGTGCTGTGCCAGGCTGGAGCCAGGAAGGGCGCCCCTCCTCCTGAGGCCGGTGAGCCACCTGAGCGCTGCCACTGGACACTGCTCTGAGGGGCACTGGGACCTTGCCCCTGGCCGAGCCTCTGGCTGGCACAGAGGCAGGCCTGGGGCGGGCGGAACGTGGGAGCGCCCTGAGCAGGCCGCCACTGGGTAGCAGATCAGGAAGTGGGGAAACCGGTTCGGGCCACTCGGGGTGGGATCTCCTCTCCTGGGCGCTTGGAGTGCCTGCCACTCTGCCCGGTGTCCCACACCCAAGGGATGCAGGGTGTCCCTTTCTTGCCTCTCTGAACTGGCATTAGGAATGCCAGGTGTAAATAAGAGGGACAGGGGGCTCAGCTCGACTCCCCTCTCCGAGAGAGCGACGGGAAAGTAAGAAGCGGAGGGAGGTCGCTGCGGAGCAGGAGCCGGAGGGGTCGGCTGGTCTAGGCCAGAGCAGAAAGCCTCTGCAGACCTACAGGTAGGCCAAGCACCAAGGGCCGGGGAGGGGTGGGCCCGGGTGCCCCCGCCCCGGGAGCCGTAGTGGAGGAGCCACGGCGCCGGCGCGCGAGGCGCAAGGAAGGACAGTTTAGAGCAACGCCCCTGGGTCCCGCTCTGAAGAGGGGCCTGGAGGCCCTTCCCTCCGCCCTCGGGCCGCTGCAGTTCGCGCACACGCCTGCAGGAGGGGCTCGACCCGAAACGGGGGTGTGTGGGAGGGTGAGAAGTCATCCAGTAGGGGGCGCCAGGGAGCTGGACCCCCTCCAGCGGAGCAAGCTCAGAGCGCCGGGTGGCGCGGGATTGGGGCATCTGCGGTGGCCGAGGAGGGTCGCGAGTCTCCCGGTGTAGGGCAGCCGCTGCACTCCGCGGTCACCTTGGCTGGAGAGAGGCTCTCGCTTTTCCCCGCCCCGAGTGCGCTCCACGCCAAGGCGCCTGAGGACGCGGAGACCCAGGGTCCCCTAACCTCGAGACATCCCCTTCTCCCGGTGACACCTCAAAACCATATTAGACTCCACCTGGACGCGAGAACTGTTGGGGGCGCAGGTGGATGAGAAGGGCAGTATGAGCGCGCCCCGGAACCCAGCCCGTCCGCGCGCGGCAGGACCCCGCGGGGCAGCCGGAGGGCTCGAGGCGTCACAGCGCCCCTTTCCCCTCCCCCGCCGCCCGCCACCCCCAGCGGCCCTTTGTACCAGCCGGCCACACGCGCGCTCCCGTGGCGCGCGCGCTCCCGTCGCAGTGACACACCCGCGCCGGGCGCCCGCGTGCGCTCTCTCGCGCGCGCACAAACACACACTCACACACACACACTCTCGCTCTCGCACACTCGGGGACACGCCCGCGCGCGCGCGCACCCACACGCCCGGCCGCCGGCGCCCTCCCAGGTGGTGCACCCGGCGGGGCCAGCGCCCCCGGCCCGCCCGCCTGGCACCGCGCCCCGGGGCTGGGGCTGAGCGAGGAACCCGCGCGGCGGCGAGAGGCCGAGCGCCAGGCCGGCCGGCCCGGGGCCCCGCCCCGCCCCCGCCGCCCGCCCGATGGGGAACGCTCCGTCCCAAGGCATGTCCCTGTCCTCTCCTCCCTAATGTGCCTCCCTGCTTAGTGGAAGGTATTTCTGTTTTCTTTGTGTGTTTTCCCCTCGGCCGGGGGCGGGGGCGACGGATGCTCGGGACGCAGGTGTGGGAAGTGGGGGCCGCGGCCCCGGGCGAGAGCGCGCTGGGACCGAGAGGGGGTCCGGGGCAGGCGAGGCCGGAGTCGGGGGGCGCGGGGGCCAGCCTGGGAGGGGCGCGCGGGGTTGGCTCGCCGAGGGGCTTGGGGAAGGGGGAGGGGTGGGAAGGAAGGGCTGGCTGGTAGCAGCGTGGGGGAGGGGTGCATCGGCGGGGTGCCGCGGGGGGAAGGGAAGAGGCTGGAAGAGCTAGGCACATTCTGGGCCCCCAGTGCCAGCATGGGGTCTGCGCCGGTTCCCCGGAAAGGACCGGGCTGGGTGCGTCTGGGGCTGGCGGCGTTGCCAGGATACCAGCTGTGCTCCACCCCCCACCCCCTGCACTTTCTGGCCCTAGCCCTGGAGACCTCTGCGTCTCAGCGGCAGTAGCAGAAACTGGGGACCGGCTGGCTCCCCACTCCGCGCCCGGGAGGGAGGAGCCTGGGGAGGGGCGATGGCATCTTGGCCCCTCCCCCTGCAGGGGCAGGGGCGGGCGCCCCCCACCTGGGAAGGGCGTCCGGGGTGAGCGCGCAGGGAGGGACCCGCGGGGGGCTGGGCCGCGGGGGGCGGGGCCGCGAGGGGACGCGCCGCGCCCCTCCCTCGCACCCCCTGCTACGTCAGAAGCTCCCGGGCCGGCTCCGAGTCCTGTCGGTGGGGGCAGCAGGATGCTGGTGGCGGCGGAGGGGGCCGGCCGGTGCCTCCGCAGCTTGGCTGGCAGGGCCCGGCGGGGCGCGTGCGGCTGCCCAGCGAGCGCCCCCCCGCCCCGTGCCTCCTCATGCAGCCCTGGCACTGCCTGCGGCGCTTCGCCCTGGCCTGGTGGGAGAGGACGGCGGAGGGCAGGGCGCGCTCTCCCCGGGAGGAGGCCAGCCCGAGAGACGCCGGGGCCCGGGGGGAGCCAGGTGAGCGACGGGACCCGGGCGCGGGCAGGGAGGGGCCATTGGACCTAGCGCCCCAGCCCCAGTCCCCAGTACTATGGGACCAGCAGGGTCCTGGAAACCCCAACTTTGAGGGAAGTGGGGTCTCTGGCTGAAACCTTCCGGAAGGCTGCTGTGCCTGGGGAAGGGCAGCCCTGCCAGACAGCTCCGGGTCGTGGTCCCCGTCCTTTGGATGGGGTTTGAGCGCTTTGCTGGTGGCGGGGTACCTTCCTCCCCACCGCACATCCTAGTCGGAGTGACCTTGAGACAGCTGCGTGGCTAGCTCTGTGCCTCAGTTTCTTTTATTCCTTTTCCTATCTGGCTGGTCTTCAAAAAAAAAATAGATGATGCATTAGATGGAGACTGTCGCTGACAGTGTGAGCTGTCACCGCTGTGGCAGCTGGCATGGTGGCGGATTTTGGCGTGCTCTTGTGTGTATATGTATGGGGCAGCTGTGGTGTACGCGTTGGGGTTTGCTGGTTCCACTTGGTGTGAGGGCCACCCTGGGCCAGTGTGGGGGGCTGGCTTCCACGCCGGAAGGACGCTCTGGACAGGCTGGGGCTTTGGGGACAGAGACTTAGCTGGTAGCCTGGTATGGAAGCAGGAGATGGCGTTTTGGGCTTTGGGTACAGGAGGGGGGCTAGAATAATGCTCCAGCTCTCCACCCAGACCGCCTGGCACCCAGGCACCCTTGGCAGCAAGTGCAAAGACTTTGCCCTGGCTTCCTGCCACCCTCCCTTGGGGACAAGAGGGTCTTTGTCCAGTGCCCCCCTCCATCCGCCCTTTCTGAGACGGAGGCTCTCTGTACTGACCCTTGGGGCTGGGATGCAGAGGTGGGTGGGTCTCCTCTGGCTCTGGCTGTTAGTGCCCCGAGATCTGGAAGGGGGCACCCATGGTCTCAACAGAGTGGTGGAACCCTGCTCGCAGAGGGGTCTCTGAAATGAGCCTTTTGGAGACACCCCCAGCCTCTGCCTCTTGACTTGTCATCTGATATGGGGTCTGGGGTCTTCATGGCTCCCAGAGGTGTGGGGTAGCAGCCAGGAGGCAGGGGTCACTTAGCCTCTTTCTGTCTCAGTCTCCGTCTCGGTCTCTGTCTCCGTCTCTGTTTCTGTTCAGGGACCCACCCTGGAAAGAGGGTTTAATTAGAACCATTGATTCTGTCTTTGGCTTGGGGTATTGATCTCCAGCATGTGGTCAGAGCTGGGGATGGGGGAGGCTTAGCCGCTGCCTGCGCAGTGCCAGCCTTGGCGATCCATGCCAAAATCTGAAGCTGGAGAGGTCCTGAGAAGGAGGGCCTGGGGTCTCTGAAACCCCTGCTCTGCTGACCCCTGGCCACCACCTTGGGCTAGGTCTTGAGGAGAGAAGGAAGGAGGGTTTTGGATTTGAATCTCAGGAGCTCTGATTGGGTTAGAGGAAGGTAGGCATGGGGCTTTCCTCCTGCCTGGGGGGCCCAGGGCAGGAAGGAAGGCCCGCGGGGGGAGGCTGGACCAGCTTGGGGGTGTCCGGTGGTACACAGTCCAAGGGAAGAAGCCAGGCTTGCTGCAAAAGCTCCTCTTTCTAGGAATCCCAAGCACTTACCTCCTCCAGGCCTGGCTCGGGGATCTGTTTCTTCCTCCATTTGTGCCTTCGAGGCCCAGAGAGGGACAGAGGGCTCCTCAGCTGCCCAGCACACCTGTGCCTGGTGGAGGAGCCTGGCTCCCTGCCCTGGTGGCTCTGCCTGGGCACAGGGTGCTGAGGGTGAGGGCCCCGGCTACCTCGCTATGCTCCCCAGGGTGGGGCGGGCAGGCTGCGCTCCGGGCCCCTGCTCCCCTGCTGCAGCTGGCCGAGGGTGGGTGGCCTCACAGGTGGGGCTCGGTGAGGCTCTCAGGCCTCTGAAGAATCCCTCAGTGGCTTCCCAGGGCCCATTCGAGCAAAGATAATAGAAAGCTGGCTGTCGGCGGGTTTGAGGGCGGCCCTCGCTTCCCCTTCTTTCATTCTGGGCTCTGAAAAGCCGAGATGAAGGCTTTGGATTTGGCCTGGAAGCAGCAGCTCTGCGCCCCAGGGAGAGAGGAGGAGGGGGACGGAGGGAGGAGGGGGGAGGAAGGGAGAAGGGGGCGAAAGAAGAGGAGCGGGGAACGGTTTCCTGTGAGCAGGCCCCGTGCAGGCGAGGTGGGCAGTGGGGCAGGGGCATGGCCTCTCCCTGCCAGGCAACCTAAGGACCTCACTGCAACCCATGCCTGGGCCCCGGCATTGTCCTCCGGGTCCCTGGAGCCCCCCAGCACCCCGGCCCTGCCCCCCACCCCCATCTCCGCCAGCCTCTTCCCCTGGTGGTCTCTCCCTGCCCCTCACCCGCTGCCCCCTCTCCTTCCTGCCCAGCGGCCCCCCCCCCGCCGTCCTTCTATCCCCCTTCCCCTCGACGGCCCCTCCCTTCCTCTCTGTAGCCATGTCCTGCTTTCTAGGACTGTCTGGAAGGTGGTGAGGCCAGAAGGGAGCGGCCGCAGCCGCAGCCTCTGAAGGGAAGGGAGGACGGCTGGCTATTATGGTCTGTCAGTTCCATGGCCGTCAGAGTCCAGGCCGAAGGGGCTGCGGAGCACTCAGGGATTCGTGTGTGTGTGTGTGCGCGCGTGCACATGCACGCACACGTGTGGCACCTTGCCTGACACTGGCTTTTCTCCCCTGCCCAGACACTTGGGTGACTGCTTCTGTCTCCCTCTGGTGCTCTTCCTCCTGCCCACAGCCTCGGCATCAGCCCTTCTGCCCCCAAACGCTGCTGCCCCTGCATCCTGCCCCCCTCCAGTCCCCGGGCTCCGTCTGAGGTGGGACCGGGGATCCAGGAAGCCCCGGACACCATCCCCCACGGGGGTTTCCGGCCGGGCCTCGGACAGCCTCTGCTCTCTGTGGACAGGGGAGCAGTGGGCCGAGCGGGAAACTGTCCCTCTGCTCTGAGGGACCAGAGACCGTGTGAGGTCCACACAGGCCCTGCCGTTCCTCCCCTGGGTGGCGAGGGGCATGGGCTGATGTCCCCATCTCTCCTGATGGTGTGTTGTGTCTCTCTTCTGGGCGATTTGCATGTGCTTTGCATATATTAATTGTGTCTGCTGAAGGGGGAAGCCGCCACCCACCACGGCTCCTCTAACCCACTGGCCCCAAGCTGGGAGTGAGGGCCTAGTGTCCCTCGGGAGGTGGGTGTGGCCCCCGGACCTGGTCAGGTTGGGGGACTTGGCTGAGGCCTTGGAGGGGATTCCTGCGCTGGTGTTCCTGCTCCAGAGGGCTCGGAGGGCCCGACCTGGTGGTGCCCTCCTGTGATGCCAGCACTCCAGAACCTGAGTTCCGGAGTGGAAGGCCAGCCTGGACCATGGGGGGTGGCTCCCTTCACCTCACGTCACCTGCCCCAGGGGCCCAGGCTGGGGTAAAGGTGGGTGGCCTGAAGATGACAGAGGGCCAATGAGGCGTGACAGGGTTCTGGAGACAGGACGCAAACTGCCCTTCAGGCCCCAGGAGAACGAAATCAGAGAAAGTGCAGCGAGAGAGATCAGGGTTAGACTCGTGGGGGGACTGCCCCAGGCGTACGGTTTCTGATTATGGGATTGTGGGGGGTCAGGTGGAATAATAGCCCCGAACACTCAGCACGGGCCTGGCATATTGACACCCCGTAAAGGGTGGGGGGGGGCAGATGTCTGGAAATCTGGAGAAGACGGAGGGACTTTAGGATCTGGCATAAGATGAGGGGCTGGAGGAGCAGTTCCTAGAAGGGCTTGGCTCCGTGCTGCACCTACTGCCCCCCATCCTGCCTGCTGCCCCTGTGCCAGCCACCCCAGCACCTCTGCCCTCTTCCTCCTGTGCCCGCGGGCCCTCAAGGGTTTGGACACTGGAAACCCACCCTTTCTGCCCCCTGCATCTCCACAGGATAGTTTGGGAGCAGACAGCCCCAGGCTGAGGCAGCAGGAGCGAGAGCTCAGGGCCGAGAGCGGCCTGGAGTATCCAGGGCTAGTGATGTACCGGGTACGGAGACGGGTCAGTGCAACCTTCCTGACCACCGTGGGCCCGCAGGAGTGTGGCTGTCGGGGGAAGAGGAGGGCGTGGGGAGGCTCCTCGTCTCCCCCCTAGGACTCGGGTGAAGTGCTTGGACCTGTGCCAGGGTGCTGCTGTGTGGCATGGCAGTTCCGTCGCCCTCTCTGGTCCTCAGTATGCTGGGTAGAGTAGAGAGGGTGGGTCTAAGACCCTTGAAGCCGCCTTCCGGTCTTGACAAGTCTACCCACGTCCTCTCCCGGCTCCCCGGAGATAATGCATGGCCTGGCGCGTGAAGACGGGCAAGAATAGTTCCCAGTTTCTGCTAAACCAGAAATGGAGATTTGGGCCAAAGGAGTATTGAGCATGTCCGTGTCGTACACCTTGGTAAATCCATCCTGCAGCCCAGAGGATGGACGGGGCGCGGCTGGAAGATCCTGCTCTCTAAAGCAGAACCTCTTCTGCACCCAGCACAGCTACCTTTGCTGCACTCCGTTCCACCCGGGGGTGGAGATCCGGTCCGTATTTTCCTCCGCACGGCCTGGCCTGGCGGATCGGCTACCCCGCTCCCGCATTCTGGTTCGCGGCTCCGGCGGCCGGGTCGCCTGGCTGCCTGCATGACCCGGAGTGGAGCAGCCGAACACTGGAGCGGAGTTGAACTCGCCCTCACTTCCACCCGCCTGCCGGCGTCCTGGCTTCTTTACTCCCAGCCACAGAGCACACTGGAGACCCCACGCTCGCAGAGGGGCAGCCCAGGGACGACTCCTCCAAGGGTCTCACGGAGGTGCGCTGGCCCAGCGCGGGAAGCAGGAGGAGGGATGTGTCCCGAGGCCCCTAGGCCTGTAATTGCAGGCACAGCGGGGAGCCCTGGCGTCACCCCAGGCACCAGCAGCTGCCTCCTTGGGAAGAATTAACGATCCAGCTCAGCTCCCCACTTAGCGGGCTGCAGCCTGCACCAGCCGGGGCTCTATGAGCTTCTGCTGGGCTGGCCCTGCCTATGCAGCCCCCAGCGCTGACCAGGTTGGCTGAGAAGTTCCCCATGTGCGTCCCTAGTGACTTAAAGTTGAAAGCTAAGGACTCTAGGGTGCACCGGCTCTTAGGAGGAGGCTGAGGCAGGAGGGTCACTTTGAGTTTAAGGCCACTCTGAACAATGAGATCCTTTTTGAAAACTTAATGATGATGATGATGATGATAATGATAACAATGATTTGGCTCCATGCCCAGGATGAGATAGACTGAAGAAAAATTCCCTCTTCCAGCCACTTGCCTTGGCCTTGGGAGACAGTTTATGCCGCAGTCTGCGATGGGAGGAGGTCAGTCTAGGGGCAGAACTCCCCGGAGGGCACCCTGGAGGGGTGGGAGTTCATCACTGGGCGGACAGGTCAGGGTGGTCCGGGGCCAGCTGCCTGACCTCGGAGCTGTTTCCTCCCGTGGAACCCGCGCGCACTCATGGTGGGTTCTTCCCAGGGTGCTGCCGACCCATGAGAATCGCTGGTGCCTTGGGTGCCTTGTGCACAGGCAGGAAGCAGTGTTCGCTCACCCCCCCCCCCCGCAGGGCTCCGCCCTCCTTGGAGAAGGAATGGCTGCACCTTTATAACCTTACTGCGTGGGCGGCCCTAGGGTCTAGGGGTAGGAAGGAAGCCAGGGCTCCCAGCTCCTGTCCCCCCATCTGCCTGACCCCCACGGCCCTGACCAGGGAGCCCTCTGGGCTAGATCCATTAGTGACCATTCATGATTCCTCTTTGAGTCAATATCCCAGCGTCTGGGAACGACAGCTGTTTCTCCCTGGGAAGTCCGCACCTTGGGTGCTTGGTGGGAAAATTGGAAGCGTGAGTTTGGCAGGGCCCCGCTGGATGTGTGGTGGGTGCACGCGAGCCTGGGCCAGCGAGGGATGCTGAGTCCTGGGGCCCAGGCCACAGCCTCAAGCAGGGGTCTCAGTGCCATCTGCCTGCCAGCTCCGGGCACAGACAAGAGGTGGTGTTGAATAGGGGGACTCATCAGAAGGGTGGGCACGGTGGATGGCTGCGGGCACCTTGCCAGGTCAGCTGGGCAGGCAGGAGTATATGAGGTCTGCTTCCGTGACTGGTGCCATGTCCTCTCTGGTACAGGCCATGGAGGGCCTGCCCCAGGGCAGGGATGTCGGGCAAGTGGGGCATCCTGAGCCAGCAGAGCAGCAATCGGTGCCAAGTCCCTCTAGCCCTGAGCCCCTCGGCTCTTAGGATGGGGTGACGGGCAGGGGCCGGATGGCCTCTCCAGTGCTGTCTCGTGGAGTCTCACGTGGGCACCCGGGGAACCGTGCAAACAGGCATTTCCGGGGGAACCAGGCCCGGCTCTGGGAACCACACGTTTTCCATGTTGTCTCGCTGTCTGTCCTGTCCGTCTTCCGTGGTGACTGCTCCCTCTGTGCCCGCTCTTCCTGCACACCCAGTCTCTGTCCTGCACCCCTGAGACCTCGGTGACCCCAAGGCAGCTCCTCAGGCTGCGCCCTGACGCCCACTCTGGAGCCCCTGCCCTCTGTCCAGCGCCTCGCTCAGCCTGTCCTCCGGCGTCCATTCACGACTCTCCTCCTTTCCTGTCCCTCACCCAGGGCTCCAGCGAGCGGCGGGAGGGAAGCCGGCAGGACTCTGTTCCCTCTGTTTAAAGTCTCCAGGTTAGTAAGGGGCAGGGAGTCCTCCTCAGTCAGAGACCCTCCCCGCGGAGGGCCGCAGGCGGGGGAGGGGACAGCGACCCTGGACTCTGGGGAGGGCACCTGGCCTGGCAGAAGGCGTTGTGCACGTGTGTGCATGTGTGTGCATGTCGGTGTATACACGTGCTGTGGAGCTCCTCTGGTCTGGGTCTGGGACAGGGCAAGAGCCAGGGGTCCCCTGTGGAGGTGCTGGTGGCCGGGACGGGGTCAGGGGGACCCGTGTTCCTGTGCTGGCCAGAGACAGGGGAGGGGCGGGGATGGGCCAGGCACAGTGCGCAGGCGTGTGCCCACCTGGGAGGCGGTCTGTCACTCAGTGCGCAGGCGTGTGCAGGCCTGGGAGGGGGGGTCGGTCACTCAGTGCGCAGGCGTGTGCAGGCCTGGGAGGGGGTCGGTCACTCAGTGCGCAGGCGTGTGCAGGCCTGGGAGGGGGTCGGTCACTCAGTGCGCAGGCGTGTGCAGGCCTGGGAGGGGGTCGGTCACTCAGTGCGCAGGCGTGTGCAG